>CAUYLG010049508.1:0-18051 GCA_963573385.1 Cacajao melanocephalus | reverse complement strand
AGATGATTTGCAAACTAAGACTTATCTTGACTTCTGTAAGCCACTTAAGTAACAGTCGAAGTGACAATATATCCACAATGTGTCCTCTAGTCCTTGGAATGTCCAGAGACCCGCACCCTCCTCTCTGCCCGGGAGATGATTTACGGAAACCCCTAAATGTTTGAATCCCTTCACCCTCACCCCCGCCCCTCACCCTCATCTCCTCCCAGAAAGTGATTTGCAGAATTCACTAGCCCTCAGAATGTCTGAGGCTCCTCACCCCCACCCCCACCACATACCCATACCAGGGAGAAAGGTATAAAAGGTATTGACACCCTCCCTCTGGGGCCATGGGTTGGGGAGACGTGAGTCCTCCGTGGTCGCCGGCAATAAAGACCCTGCAATTTGGCCTACTTTTGTCTTGGTGTTAACTTTCTATGCTCGGTTCAGTACAACAATGTCAGCATATTTATATATTTTAACCCTGAAGATATTTTAAAATTTGAGCAGTAATTTTTTTATGAACACATTTTTAAGGTTTTTAATAAGATGATTGATATTTTTATTTTTACTAATTTATAGAGTTCCCAAACTATCAAAGTTAGTATTCATTTCTTACAATACTAGAATCGACATTATGCCTTTTTATTTAAGAATTGTTATTTTTGGTTATTGTAGGTTTGTGTGATGTTAGTATTAAAAACGTCAAAGAAAAATTCATATGGCTATCAATCTAGAGGACATTGATCTACAAATGATGATTTGAATTGCCAGCCTCTTAAGAAATCTTGTATTTCTGGCAGTGACAAATCTAAAACTAAAAACATATTTACATACACAAAGGACATTTTTAAAGAATCCTCCAAGTTACTTTACTGTAAAGAATAAAGTATTGTTTATAATAGCAAACACCTGGAACCAACCCAAATGCCCATCGATGATAGACTGGACAAAGAAAATGTGGCACATATACAGCAAGGAATACTATGAAGCCATAAAAAATGATGAGTTCATGTCCTGTAGGGACATGGATGAATCTGGAAACCATCATTCTCAGCAAACTGACACAAGAACAGAAAATCAAACACTTAATGTTCTCACTCATAGGTGGGTGTTGAACAATGAGAACACGTGGACACAGGCAGGGGAGCGTCACACACTGGGGTCTATTGGGGGAGCCAGGAGAGGGACAGTGGGGAGTGGGGAGGTTAGGGAGGGATAACATGGGGAGAAATGCCAGATGTAGGTGACGGGAGGATGGAGGCAGCAAACTACATTGCCATGTATGTACCTATGCAACAATCCTGCATGATCTGCACATGTACCCCAGAACCTAAAGTACAATAAAAATAAATAAATTAATTAATTAAATAAAATAAATGAATAAAGTGTTATTCACTTATAATTACCTTTACTCCTTTCTCTTTATGTCATATACATTTTTCCTGCTAGAAAATATTATGAACATAGTCCATATTTCAAATACACTCTAACTATACTGCTACCCTTCCCGGCAAAAATCCTAGAATAATTCTTCTGTAATTTTTTTCTTTAAATCACTGCTTCTTCTCGTCTCAACTAGGCTTTCACCCACACCACTCCAAAGAGACTTATCTTTGCAAGATTATCAGTAACGTACATTTGCCAAAATCAGTAGTAAATCCATTATCTTCTTATTTATCCTCTTTAGATACAACTGAACATTCTCTCATTATAAAACCTTGTTTGTTCTCTAGGCTCCTGTAATGTTTTATTCTTCTGCTGTATTTCCTGCCACTTTCATGTTGAATTCAAATCAGCTTTCTTCAGTTTTCTTTTGTTTTCAATGTGCAGTTTTCTCTAAGTGGTTTTATCTAGTGCCACAGTTTTAACATCAATATTCAACCACTGACTAAATATTTCAAACGCGTTCTCAAATAGCGATTTTTAACTCATATACGTGTTTGTGTTGTGTGTATCTGTGTGTGTATGTGCATATATGTACTATTCTGACCCACTCTGCTTCTTCCTAGGGTTCCACATTTCAATAAATAGTACCTATTGGTTAGGGCCCAGAACTAAAAAATGTCTTTGATTCCTCTCTTTTCTGATATTCAAGCCCGTTCTATTTACACATTCTGTAGACTGCACCTCTAAGAAACTATGAAACCTAAACATTTCTAAAAATTCTGCTATTACTACTTGAGTAGGGAGTTTAGGGGGAGGTAGGGATGGTTAATGGCTACAAAAACTAGTTAGAAAAATGAATAAGACCTACTATTTGATAGCACCACAGCGTGACTATAGTCAATAATAACTTAATCGTGCATTTAAAAATAACTAAAAGAGTGTAATTGGATTGTTTGCAACTCAAAAGATAAATGCTTGAGGAGATGGATACCCCATTCTCCATGATGTGCTTATTTCACATTGCATGTCTGTATCAAAACCTCTCTTGTACCCCATAAATACATACAGCTACTGTGTACCCACAAATATTAACATTAAAAAAGTAAAGAAATTCTATTACTATTTTGTTTAAAAAACCATCTTATCTTGTCTGGATTATGCTGGGAAACACAAAATTCCTAACTTGTCTCTTTGCCGTTATTCTAGTCAATTTGTTCAAAACAATAAGCAAAAAAGGTTTTTAAAGGGTATATAAAATTGTATCATACCCTTGCTTAAACTTTAGTGGCTCCCCATGGTAGAAATAATATTAACCAAAACAACTTATCACGCCTTTAAAATCCACTGACATTGCCCCTGCTTCACCTCCTTCCATTGTTGCCACCTATATTCATGTTCAGCCTCACTGGGCTTTTTCTGTCCCTTGTATACTCCAAGTCTAATCTCATACCAAGTAATTAATTTATTACTACACCTTCTTGGAACAGCCTTAACCTAGATCACTGCTTAGCTGCTTCCTTTTCATGATTCAAGTCTCGAATATTTCCTTCTTGGGTACACGTTCCATGAGTACCATATTTAAATCAGTTAAATAGCTATCACTTTCCATGGCTACTATATATAATCAGTGGCCATCACTCTTCATGGCTACTATATTTAAAACGGTGTCATGCTGTTATTCTATTACATGACATTTTTCATTGAATTAATCATTGACTGAAATTGTTTTATTTATTTGTTCATGTGTATATATGGCATGATCTCTCTCTCTCTCTCTCTCTCTCTCTCTCTCTCGCTGTCTCTCTCTCTCTCTCTGTTTCATTAACAACTAAGTCCTCAGCATGTAAATTAAGGCATGAAAATCATTAGGAGCTCAAAAGATATTTATTGACGAATCTATGTGAAGCTCCCTTTTATTTCGTATTTACCCATACAACTGTCATATTAGGTATCCAAAAATATATTTGCAAATATAATCCAATTAATTTTTCGTGTGAATAGTCACAAATTAGTCACTTGAGTTTCACATGATACCCTTGTGACTAGGAAGCAATTTTGTCACTATTTTTTAAGGATTTAGAAACTGTTTTATCACTGAAATTTGTTGGTGTTATCCCTTGCCTAAGGATTCTTTTCAAAATATTGTTGTAAGATTAGTTAGCTGCTCCAGAAGTTGAAAGGAAAAGAAGAAAACACAATAGAAAAGGAAAATTTAAACTCTTGTTTCATAGATGAAAAAGCTAAGCTTTCTAAACAGTATTCTAATCTAAATAGTCTTAGATCAAATAGCAAAATAAAGTACTGTACTAAATTATAATGCTGATCATTTTATTGACTACGATGTTGAACAGATCTCAATATGATCTTCCAGAGCCTCTTCTATAAGGCCATTCATTTTCTTTCATTTCCTGGGCTCTGTGGCCTTCATAAGATATTAAATGTTACTAAACACAATCAGTGAAATGTCTTGTGGTTCTTTCCATGAAGTTATAAAAACATAAAGTAGGATTATCAGTGATTAGTTCCATGTCTAACTGTATCATTCTATTCATTATGTACTTTTTTTCTATCATTATTATTTCTACCTTACTACGTGAAATTGCTATTTCTTTTTACACCCCTAATTAGTTAGGAGCTATATTTGTGATGGCACAACTCATAAGGTGTGATGAACTGTTAATTAGATTTAAGTTGCACAAGTATCCACACAACTGAGTGCAAAACTCCAGGAAGATACTTAGCATTGGTTTTATCATTGTGAGAAGACTGAAGGAGACAGGAATGGTCTGAGATATAGAAAGTAATATGCCTTGAGATTGCCTGTTTACCAATTTTCAATCGTTTCTAACAGCAGTTTTTCTAGCTTACATCTAAATAGGAATTTTTGTAATCTACATGTTTAAGCTGAAGATTTTCCTTAAAGATCTTCCTGTCTGTACTGACAGACAGTACACACAGATCTAACAGAACTGTCAATTTAATGTTAATGCTTTTTTTTGACAGGTTCCTAGAATCCTTAAATTTTATTTCATGCTGAATAAGTGAAAGAGAGTAATGTATGAAAATCAGGCATGCGTCTTCCATTATTAAGTTATCAAAATGAAACACTCTATTTCCCAAACAGTAAAAATCTTCACAAAATAAATACATACCTTTTAAAGATTTTTTTGCCATCACATTAAAATCTGTTATGACCATTTACCTCTCTCAGTTTTGCTGTTCTATTTAATTTCAAAGTTACATATGACACATATTTTCCTCAATTGCATATCACTCCTACCCATAATATCATCAATGTCATGTACTTGTTTACCTTCTTTAGTCTACCTTCAGCTTTAGATCAGCTAAGCAAGATTTCAGTAAATGTCTTCCTCTGCTAATATGGGATGGGACGGGGCTCAGCTCCTTCCCCTGATGGGATGTGCCTGAGGTTCTCGGGCTCTCACTCACCCAAGAATGGGGAGAGGGCCAGGGTAGCATGTGGTGACCTCACTCAAGTAAATATCGGACCCAAAGAGTTTTGCAGAGAGTGATTTACTAAGCAGAGAGAGAGAGAGGGAGAGAAGTAGAGAGAGCTCCCATGCTGTTGTGCGAGGGGATCCCAGAGAGGGAAATCCCTATAGGGTGAGAGGGAGAGACAAGCTCCCACGTTACTGTGGGAGGGGATCCAGAGATGGAGTCCCTGTAGGTAAGGGAGTAGCGGGTGGATTTTAACCCCAGAGTTACCCCTGCCCCATTCAAGTTCTTGTCCAGTGAGAGGAGCTTTTCAAAACTTCCTCTGAGTGATTGATCTTCAACTCTGATATTGGATTGGTTGCCTGGTCCGCAATCAAGTCGTCCTCCCTCGGGCTTTTGGCAGGCTTTCTAAACACAGGAAGCTCACCTGGGCTTTCTATCCAGCCCACACGGGGAAAGTTAGACAAAGAACGCTAAGTTCCAGGATGGGGATGTGGATGAAGGCCTGTCAGGCATGTCGCTGGGAAATTTCTGCCTTTGAAACCACGCCCCGTGTGGACTTGGTTTTCCTTAACACAGTCCCTCACTAACACTACACTACAGACCGTGGATACAAATAGAGCTAAAAAAAAAAAACAGTTGCTGACCTCCAGAGACTCACATTCTTGAAGGGAAGCCAGGCAAGCAAAAAATAAATAAAGTGCACTGTGATTCATATGATAATTTACTAATTTTCAAGGTACTGAAATGAGAGAAAGGTAATTAATTGCAATGAGAAAAGGGTGGCACAGAAGATTTTATATAGGATTTGAAACCTTATTTGAATTTAGAAGACGGAATGGGTATTTTTCTAGCAGAGGAAAGATAAGGGACATTTGAATCCTAGATATATCCAAGTGAAAAGGGAATGAGGGTAGGAATAACAGGAGAGCTTCAAGGCAAAACAATGATCTTGCATTCACTTAAATGGAAAATGTGAAAACAAAAACAGCAGGAGACAATCTTGAAGAATTCATCAGACTTTGAAAGCTTTTTCCTGATATCCTTAGGAACTTGAAATATTTAAGAATGGTGTTATTATTTTCCCTATGAATTCCTTATCTTTGTCTTGCTCTTGAATTTAGGTATTCAACAGATATGTATATAAGGAATCTATTTCCTTTTATTATCCTTCTACAGGTCCTTAATAAAAAACTGCAGTTAAACACAGTTTCTGTCTTTTGTCAGTCAAAGTATTGGTAATGTCATATTTATTCACCAAATTTCAAATTTTGTAAACACAAATAAAATTTCTTTTTATTAATAATACTGAAAAAGTAACTGCAGGAAATAAAAATAAAAGTGGCTCTCAATAAAACTTTCTACTTTCTATTGCATTCTTCTCCACTGTGACTGCCTAAGGAACAAACAGAAGAAAGCCTTTTCCTAAGGAACAAACAGAAGAAAGCCTTTTCCAATCCTAATAGTAGGCCTTGAACCTTGATGTGATAGTTTAATCAACATACCACTATATTTCCATTCCTCCCTTTTATATTACATGAAAAATATCTCACCAACAAAGTAGAGTCCTGAAAGGACACAGAAAAATTCTGGATGTTTTCAATTTGTGTTGTTGATTGCTGATTATGATGATTAAAATTATTGCCAAACTTTTTAGGTATTGACTTCTAATTTTTCATTCATAATTCTCCACATTAAAAAAGCCTATTGTAAATAATTAGGTAATTGGCAGTTAGGCACACAGTTATAGTACTCATGTAATTATCTAAAACACAATTAGGCATGCAATGGGCATATTTTGGCACATTCAGTTTGTATAAGCAAATATCTTTATAGAATGCAGGGGCTGTTGTTAATCACAAATCTTAAGATCAAATTGAGTTTGCGTTTGCTGGTGAAGTCATGGGCCAATGTGTGCTGACATCATAGAAAGAAAGGCAAATAATCAGGCTGGTCACAATGGCTCACACTTGTAATTTCAGCACTCTGGTAGGCCAAGGCAGGAGGATCGCTTGAGCCCAGGGGTTCAAGACTAGCCTGGGCAGCATAGTAAGATCTTGTCTATATCAAAAATAAATTAGCCAGGAGTAGTGGCACATGCATGTCATCCCAGCTACTGGGGAGGCTGAGGCAAGAGGATTGCTTGAGTCTAGGAGATTGAGGCTGCAGTGAGCTGTGATCACACCACTACCTTCTAGCTTGGGTGACAGAGCAAGACTTTGTCTTAAGAAGAAGAAAGGAAAAGAAAAGAAAAGAAAGGAAAAGAAAAGAAAGAAGGGAAGGAAGGAAGGAGAGAGAGAGAAAAATAAAGGAGAAAGAAAGAGAGAGAGAAAGAAAGAACAGCTAAAAAGACACCAGTGCCTCTATAGGACAATAAAATCTATGGAGTAATTTTATCTCTCCACTCTCCTCCCCTGCCCACCCCAAATCAAAATTTTTAAATCTGATCAAGCCTCTGGGTCCAACTACCCATTTAAAGGAACTAGAGGATAGAAGAATGCAATAAATACCACCACAGAGATGTAATCAGTCCATGGGAAACTATATCACTAGTATAATATATATATATATGTATATATATATATATATATATATATATATATATATATACACACATATATATTTGAGATGGGGTCTTGCTCTGTCAACCAGACTGGAATGCAGTGGCAGATACTTGACTCCGTGCAAACTTGAACTCCTGTACTCAAGCAATCTTCCCGCTTCAGCTTCCCGAGTAGCTGAGACTGTAGATGTGCACCACCACACCCAGCTAATTTTTGAATTTTTTGTAGAGACAATGTCTCACTACGTTGCCCAGCCTGGTAATCTATATTTTTTAACAAAATGTCATGAAAAAATATTAATGAAGAACCTGTGGATTAAAAGAGGCTTAAGAGGCATATGCATTACAATTACATTATTTTGACCACTACTCAAAATATATACACTGAAGTGTGTGTGTATGCACATGTGTGTGTGTGTGTGTGTTTGTGTGTGTGCACATCTGTGTGTAGTGAGAAAGAGAGAAATTTTGGGGACAATGAAAGTTTGAACACTGCCTAGATATTTAATGATAATAAAGAAATATTGTTGGTTTTTAGGTGTGATAATGGCATTGTGTTATAATTTTTAAAGGTTCCTTCCTTTTATAACCTTATTGTTTTTAAATCATTATAGATGCATAGGTAGTTACTAAAACAGTAGACAACGGTTCCATGTACCCTTATGTTTCACTCAATGGTAGCATTTTAAACAGATGTAGTACATTATCAAAGCCAGCAAACTGAAATTGGTACAATCACCAACCTTATTCAGATGTCACTGTGTTTACATCCATTTGTGTGTATGGGTGTGTATTTAGTTCCTATAATTTTAGCATATGTGTAGATTTGTGTGACCACAACCACAATCCAGATAAAGAAGAGTTTCAACACCTCAAGGATCCCTGCTACTGCCCTTTTATTGTATTCATAGTATTTTAATTATCTACTTATTTAGAGTCAGGATCTCACTCTGTCTCTTAGGCTGGAGTGCAGTGGTGCTATCACGGCTCACTGCAGCCTCAACCTCTGGGGTCAAGCAATCCTTCTACCTCAGCCTCCAAAAGTGCTAGGATTATAGGTGTGAGATACTATACCTAGCCCACACTTTTATAATAATAGCCACCTCCCTTCTTCCCCATTTTTTAATATTAGGCAATGAAAAATCTACTCTTTATAATTTTGTAATTTAAACTATCTATACATATTGATTAATACAGTATGTAAGCCTTTGGATTAAGGTATTCACTCAGCATAATTCCTCAAAGATTCATTCAAGTTGTATATACAAAGAGTTCATTTCTTTGTATTGCTGGGTAGTATTCCATTGTATGTATGTCCCAAAATTTATTTAATTATTTACCCATTGAAAGAAATTTGTGTTCTTTTGCAGCTTTTGATGTTCATGAATAAAGCTGCTGTAAATATTCCCATGTAGGTTTTTGTGTAAATATAAATTTTAATTTATTTGTGAAAAATTGCCAAGAGTGTAGTTGTTGGGTCATATGGTAGTTACACATTTGGCTTTAAAGGTAACTGTCAAAACGTTTTCAAACAGACTGTGAGTAACATTATGCATTCCCACCAGCAATGTATAAATGATACAGTTTCTCTGCACTCTCACCCATATTTGACATTGTCATTGTGTTTTATTTTTGGCATTCTAATAGGCGCATAGTGATAGCTCAATGTGGTTTTAATTTGCATTTCCCTGATGGCTGATGGTTTTGAACATCTTTTCAAGTGAAATGTTTTTATATCTTTTGCTTATTTTCTAATTTAATTGTTTTGTTTTAGTTTTTTATTATTATTATTATTATACTGTAAGTTCTGGGATACATGTTCACAATGTATAGGTTTGTTACATAGGTATACATGTGCCATAGTAGTTTGCTGCACCCATCAACCCATCATCTACATAAGGTATTACTCCTAATGTTATCCCTCCCCTAGCCCCCCACCCCCAGACAGACTCCAATGTATGATGTTCCCCTCCCTGTGTCCATGTGTTCTCTTGTTCAACTCCCACTTATGAGTGAAAACATGCAGTGGTTTTCTGTTCCTGTGTTAGTTTGCTGAGATTGATGGTTTCCAGCTTCATCCATGTCCCTGCAAAGGATATGAACTCATCCTTTTTTATGCCTACATAGTATTCCATGATGTATATGTGCCACATTTTCTTTATCCAGTCTATCATTGATGGGCATTTGGGTTGGTTCCAAGTCTTTGCTATTGTGAACAGTGCTGCAATAAGCATACTCATGTATGTGACTTTGTAGAATGATTTATAATGCTTTGGGTGTATACCCAGTAATGGGATTGCTGGGTCAAATTGTATATCTGTTTCTATATCCTTAAGGAATTGCCATACTGTCTTCCACAATGGTTGGACTAAGTTACACTTCCAGCAACAGTGTAAAAGTGTTCCTGTTTCTCCACATCCTCTCCAGCATCTGTTGTTTCCAGACTTTTTAATGATTGCCATTCTAACTGGAATTTCATATCCAGCCAAACTAAGCTTCATAGGTGATAGAAAAATAAAATGCTTTACAGACAAGCAAATGCTGAGAGATTTTTGTCACCACGAGGCCTGCCTTACAAGAGCTCCTGAGGAAACTTTGAATATGGAAAGAAAAAACTGGTACCAGCCAATGCAAAAACATACTAAATTGTAAAGCTCATCCTCTCTATGAAGAAACTGAATCAACTAATGGGCAAATAACCAGCTAGCATCATAATGACAGGATCAAATTCACACATAACAATATTAACCTTAAATGTAAACAGGCTAAATGCCCCAATTAAAAGACACATACTGGCAAATTAGATAAAAAGTCAAGACCAATTGGTGTGCTGAATTCAGACCCATCTCACATGCAAAGATACACATAGGCTCAAAATAAAGGGATGGAGGAATATTTACCAAGCAAATGGAAAGCAAAAAGAAAAAAAAAAAAGCAGGGATTGCAAGCCTATTCTCTGATAATACAGACTTTAAACCAACAAAGATCATAAAAGACAAAGGGCATTACATACTGGTAAAGGGATCAATGCAATAGGAAGAGCTATCTATCCTAAATATATATGTACCCAATACAGGAGCACCCAGATTTATAAAGCAAGTTCTTAGAGACCTACAAAGAGACTTAGACTCTCACACAATAATAGTGGGAGATTTTTAACACCCCACTATCAATATTAGACAGATCAACAAGACAGAAAATTAACAAGAATATTCAGGACTTCAACTCAGCTCTGGACTAAGCAAACATAATAGACATCTACAGAAGTCTCCACCCCAAATCAACAGAGTATATACATTCTTCTCAGCACTTCATCAAATTTATTCTAAAATTTACCACATAAATGGAAGTAAAACACTCCTTAGCAAATATAAAAGAATGGAAATCATAACAAACAAGTCTGTCAGACCACAGTGCAATGAAATTAGAACTCAGAATTAAGAAACTCACTCAAAACCACACAACTGCATAGAAACTGAACCACCTGCTAGTGAATGACTACTGGGTAAATAACAAAATTAAGGCAGAAATAAATAAGTCTTTGAAATGAATATGAACAAAGAGACAATGTACCAGAATCTCTAGGACACAGCTAAAGCAGTGTTTAGAGGGAAATTTATAGTACTAAATGCCCACAGGAGAAAGCAGGAAAGATCTAAAATTGACACCATAACATCACTGTTATTAGGTTTTCAGAGTTCTCCATATATTCTAGATACAAGCTCTTTGTCAGATATATGTTGTACAAATATTTTCTTCCAGTCTGTAAGTTTAACTTTTTATTCTGTTGTTCAGTTGTCAGGATCTTTTTCAGAAGTTCAATTTATTTCATTTTTCTTTGTGTTTTATTAATTTGTTGTAATAGAACTCAGGACATACTACCCCAAAATATGGCACCTTTGTCATTTGAGAAAACAGCAGAAACAAGAAGACTGCTATTACCTTCTCTTTACCCTTCTCCTCTGAATTAGGTCATAAAACCTAAGAAAGCAACTCTGACCTTCTCCCACCCCTCTTCCTTGAAGCAGATCATAAGAACCTCATTAGAAAACTGTCTTCCCTCTATGTGGAGGGAAGGAATATCTTTATCTCTAAAGACCCTGAGAAGAATAATAAAGAAGCTTTGTTAAGTATCCACACCCCCCACAAGTTTATAAGTAGTAGATCGCACCCTTTTTTCCTTCAATCATATTTTACTAGAAAGGTTCACTCTTCATCAAACCTAAGCATAAAAATTCAAAAATTACCTGTTTCTTTGAATCATCATTATGTGTTCTCTGGTTAACCTGTCTTTTGCTATAGAGGCCTCAGCCATGAACCCATCAATAGCCAAAATAAAGATATCTTTCCTTCCCTAATGGTGTTATGGCTAAGAACTCTGCCTAATAATGAGTTTCAAAGCTTTCAACCTGTGATTGTTTTTGGAAAAATATTATAGCTTTATATGTAGGTTTATGACCCATTTTGAGATAATCTTTGTATAGTATGTGAGGCTCTAGTCAATGAACATTTTTTTTTGCATATGAATGTCTTTCAACATTGTTATTGAAAAGACCATCCTTGCTCCACCAAATGACTTTTGTGCCATTCTCAGATATCAGTTGACACAGTTGGTGAGTCTGTTATTAGATTCACTATTTTATTGCATTTATCTAACTGTCTATGACTCCACTGATATCACATTGTCTGGATTACTGTCACTATATATACATTTTAATAACAGGTAGAATGATTGCTTCCACTTTTTTCTACACTTAAAAATAATTATTCTATTTTTTTGCTTGACATTTTCACTTAAATTTTAAAATCAGCTTGTCTATAATTATTTATGTAAAAATAAAGTCTTGCCTAAATTTTGTTCACAATTGTGTTAAATCTATTGATTTGTTTGTGGAGAATTGACACCTTTAATATGTTAAGTCATCCAATCTATGAACATGGTATATCCTTTCCATTTGTTTAGATTTTCCTTTATTTACTTTATTAGCACTTTTCAATGTTCAACATGCAGATACTGTAGATACTTTATTAGATTTATTCCTAAGGATTTTATTTCAGGGGAATAATTATAACTGTCACGTTTTAAATTCCATTTTCCATGTTTTCAATTGATAGTATTTAAAAATGTAAGTGATTTGTGTGCGTTAGTCTTGTGTCCTGCAATATTTTTGGGCATATTTATTGTTAGTAGGGCACATGTTTAAATAACTCTTTAGAATATTCTAAATAAATAGCCATATCATCTTTAAATAGAGACACATTTATTTCTTCCTATATAATCTTCATGATTTTTCTTTTCTTTCTTGCCTTATTGTGCAGGCTAAACCTTCAGTACTATGTTTATTATGAGTAGCAATAGAAGATATCCTTGCCTGTTTTCAGTGTAAAAAAAGATAAGAGTTTTTCACCATTAACTATGCTTGCAACTGTTGGTTTTTTTAGCCTGTTGATATCATTAATCATACTGATTTATTACTGAATATTAAACCAACCTTGCAACTCTCTGTCTCCACTTTGTTGTGATGTATGTTTGTTTTTCTAAAATGTTGGATCCTACATGCTCATATTATGTTGAAGATTTTTTTTGTCAAAGTTTATGAAGGATAGTGGTACATAGCTTTTCTCTTTAAAAATATGTCTGATTTCTCTATCAGGGCATACCGGCCTCATAAAATGAGTTAGGAATGTTTTCTTATTTTTTATGTCCTAGAGCAGAATTCATGTTAGTTTTTATTTAAATTTTAGTGGAATTTTCCAGTAAAAACTTCTAGGATTCAGAATATATCCATGTAAGACCTTTTACTGCTGTCACATAGATCCCCAAGGCTCTATTTCCCCCCCAGTCTCATTCTTCTCTGTTGTTTAGATAAAGTAAATTACATTGATTGTGTCAATTATATTGTCTGAAAATTCACTGATTTTTTTTTAGACAGAATTTTACTTTTTCTTAGCCTGTTTAGTAAGACTCTGTCTTACTTTGTTGCCCAAGCTGGAGTGCAGTGGTACCATCACCACCTACTGTGGCCTTGACTTCCCAGGCTCAGGTGATTCTCCCATCTCAACCATCTAGGTAGCTAGGACTATACATGCATGCCACTTTGCCTGGCTAATTTTTTGCATTGTTTGTGGAGATGGAATTTTGCCATCTTGCCCAGGCTGGTCTCAAACTCTGGGGCTCAAATAATCCGTCTGCCTTGGCCTCCCAAGTATTGAGATTACAGGTGTGAGCAAACACACCTGGTCCAAATTCACTGATTCTATCTTCTATTATCTCTACTCTACTATTGAGCCAATCCAGTAAGTTGTTGCTTTTGATATTATTGCATGTTTCTGTTCTATAATTTCCACTTGGTTGTTTTTATAATTATAACTGCATTTTTTTTGAATTGTTAAAATATTTTCATTTCCTTTAAGTGAATTTGATATTGCTTGTTGAAGCATGTTTTTGATGGCTGCATTAATAACTTTGTTAGATAATTTCACCATCTGAGTCATAACAAGGTTGATTACATGTTTTAGTCAGGGTTTTCCAGAAAGACCCCACTGAACATATATATAGTTGTCCCTCACTATCTCCAGGGCATTGGTTTTTAATAACTGAGCAAGTTAGAAGGAAACACGCCATGCTCTGAGTTCCAAATTAAGAGTCCTTTATTAATTAGCTGGCGACTGAGAGTCAGCTCATGCTCAAAATCTCTCGGCCCCGAGGAAGGGGCTTGATTTCCCTTTATACCTTGATTTAGGTAGGGGAGGGGGAGCCTAGCTGAAGTGGAATTTTACAGAAGCAGAACAGGCAAGTTAGCTAGTAACCAGGGTGGAAGAGGTTCCTAGGATTGTTGGTTGCTAAGGGTATTTCCAAACAATCACCAAGGGGTGTTCAAAGAGAGTTATACACAATAGCAGGTGTGCTTGCCAAGCGGGATATAGTTACATTGGTTATATGGTAGGATAAGCACAGAGTCAGTGTGACATAAGCACAATGTCAGTGTGGCCCAGTTATGCACCCAAAGGGGCTGTGGTAGGGAGGGGGAAAGCTAGGTTGGAGTTTACAGTTAAGATGGAGTCAGTGATGCTAGCCCAGGGTAGGTTATTACAGGTTCCAAAATCCACAGATGTGCAAATCCCTTATATTAAATGGCATAGAACAGTAAGCCCTCTGTACCTGCAGGTGTAGAACCTAGGGATATGCAGGGCCTATTGTAAAGATATACATGAGAAGGAATTTATTAGATAAATTGGCTCACATGATTATGAAGGCTGAGAATTCCCACAACAGGCTATCTGCAAGCTGGAGAACCAAAGAATCTTTAGTGTGGTTCAGTTCAAGTCCAAAGGCCTTTCAACCAAGGAAGCTGATGTAGCTCTCTGAGGCTGATAGTTTGCTAGGTGGCTTATACAAATCCCAGAGTCCAAAGGCTGGAGAACCTGAAGTTTTGATGTCCAAGAACGTGGGAAGAAAAACACCCAAGTTCAGGAAGAAAGCATTCCAGTTTACTTCTTTGTTACTTCTGGGACTCAGCTGATTGGATGATGCCCACCACATTGTGAGGAATTCTTCCCAATCAGTGCACCCAATCAAAGACCAATCTCCATCAGAAATACTCTCATGAATACACCTAGGACAGCACAATCACTCTAACTAAATGCCAAACCACCTGGATTCTCTTTCAACAGAAATGAGATGGACTCAGTGCCTACTGTAATGTTGAGAATAAGTGATACTTTGTTAGCTATGTGAATATTCCTTAATCCAGTCAAGTTGACACCCAAAATAAATCATCACAAGTTCACCCCTTCTCAACTTGGCACCATATGCATCTCCTTAAACCAAATTTAATCTTGAAATAAAGGCAATAGAAAGGTTATACTTTTACCTAGCATGATGAAACTATATTGAATACAACAAAAATGCATTAATATATTCCCCAGAAGAGGAGATAAAGTTCTTGAGTGATGATTATTCTTCTCCAGATATTCCATAACTTAAAAAACATGATGTAAAATTAGAAATATTTAAATATTGATAGAACTCAACATATCTCTAGCACCAATAAAAAGAATAATAAAGAAAAAAATCAGATATATTTTCTTAATATATGTATATATACAAACATACATATTCCTAACTAAATAGGAAGAAAATACAGCCCTCGTTTCTATAAATGGTCACATGGTCTGTGCTGGTATTTATAACTACCTTCTATTATCCATTATGTATTCTGTTTGTTTGCAGCAAACACCTTAGCTAGTCATGATTTGTCACTTCCCGGTGAACTGACCCAAACCTAACCTTTCCTTCCTTCCTTCCTTCCTTCCTTCCTTCCTTCCTTCCTTCCTTCCTTCCTTCCTTCCTTCCCTGCCTCCCTCCTTCCTCTCTCTTTCTTCTTTATTTTCTTTCTTTCTTTCTTTCTTTCTTTCTTTCTTTCTTTCTTTCTTTCTCTTTTTTTCTTTCTTTCTTTCTTCCTTTTTCTTCTTTCTTCTTTCTTTCTCTTTCTTTTTCTTTTTTTCTTTCTTTTTCTTTCTTTCTTTCACAGGGTCTGTCACCCAGGCTACAATGTAGTGGTGCAATCATAGCTCACTGCAGCATTGAACTTCTGGGCTCAAGCAATCCTCCTGCATCAGCCTCTTGAGTAGCTGAGACTACAGACACACAGAACCATGCCTGGTTAATTTTTTTTTTCATTTTTATGTTTGTAGAAATAGGGTATTGCTTGGTTACCAAGGCTAGTCTTAAATTCCTGACCACAAATGATCCTTCTGCCTTGGCTTTCCAGTGTGCTGGGATTACAGGCATGAGCCACTAAGCTCAGCTCAAATCTTTATTTCTGAAGGATCTGAGCCATTTGTAGTCCTGCTTGAATTGGGTTGTTGTAATTTCTCATTGACCTTAATCACTGGACATGATAATACTAAGAGGTGCCGTAAGCGATCTACTGTTTTCCAAACATACTCTCTTACTTCTCTTTTGCAGTAGTAGTCCAATCTTATTCTTGGTGGTTTGGGTTAATCACTTCAGCCAATACCATTCCTCCCCTGCAAGCCTGTTGATTCAGAAGCATGAGGAGCTCAAAGTGGCCAGGTGACAGTTTTAATTTCACTTTTATAGAATGATGGTTGTATCTTCTGGCAGAGGCATTCCTTCCTCTGGAACAAAGACCTCTATGCTAGCAGAGCATAAAGTCACAGAAATAGTAAGCAATTATTTTTCTAGTGGGTCACTAGGATTAATGATGGTGGTGCCATTCTATTTCCACTTTTTGATTCCTGGACCTATGAATTCTGGCAATTGAGGAAATACTACCATATAGTGAACTTTCATTCAGAACATATAAAGTCTTCTAGAAGACCTTGATCAGATCTGCAAAGTGTTTCCACCTTGCTGGTACTGTAACTGTGCCTTCAAAGGGCCATTTTATTTTATAGTCTTATCAAGACAACTGTGTCCAGGTGATGGGGAACATGGTAAATCCAGTGCATTTCATGAATATAAGTCAACTGCTGCCCTTCTTTGTGAAGTGAATTACTTTTAAGAAGCAATGCTATGTGGAACACTATAATGATGGATAAGGCATTCTGTAAGTCCACAAGTAGTAGTTTTGTCAAAGTATTGTGTGAGGGAAGGTAAAAATTTATATCCAAATTAAGTGTCTTTTCCAGTAAGGACAGAACATTGTCTCTTCCATGATGAAAGTTGTCCAATGTCATCAACCTGCCACAAGGCATCTGGCTTATTACTCTGGGCAATGGTGCCACATTGGGAGCTCAGTGTAGGTTTCTGCTGCAGATAGATTGAACACTAGGTGATGCCCATACCCACATCAGCCCTGAAGATTGTGAGTCTATATTGTTGGGCCCAGGCATAACCGAAATCTCAGCTAACACGGTCACTTTGTTCATAAACCCATTGGACAATGGCAGCTGGTTGGAGAAAGAAGCTGATTGGATCTCACAGAAAAGCTCATTCTATCAACATGATGATTCAATTCTTCCTCTTCTGAGGTCACCTTTTGGTGAGCATTTACAAGGGACAATATCACCTTTATGTTCTTTGCCCACTCAGAAACGCCTAACTTTTCCCAAAATTCTTTGTCACCAATTTTCCATTCTTATTTCTTCTAAGTCCCTGATCATTCAACCAGACTACCCGAGTTCCCCTTTCAGCAGAAGATGGATGTGCTAACTGCCTCCTGATGCATTTAGAATAATTAATGTTTAGCCATATATTTGGGAAACCTTTATTTTTATTTATTTATTTATTTGTTTTTAATATATATTTTATTGCATTTTAGGTTTTGGAGTACATGTGAAGAACATGCAGGATTGTTGCATATGTACATACATGGCAATATGGTTTACTTCCTTACTCCCCATCACCTATATCTGGCATTTCTCCCCATGTTATCTCTCCCCAACTCCCCAACCCCCACTGACCCTCCCCTAGATCCTCCCTCACAGACCTCAGTGTGTGATGCTCCCCTCCCTGCGTCCATGTGTTCTCATTGTTCAACACCCGTCTATGAATAAGAACATGCGGTGTTTGATTTTCTGTTCTTGTGTCAGTTTGCTGAGAATGATGGTTTCCAGGTTTATCCATGTCCCTACAGAGGGCATGAACATATCATTTTTTATGGCTGCATAGTATTTCACAGTGTATATGTGCCACA
>CAUYLG010049507.1:0-11272 GCA_963573385.1 Cacajao melanocephalus | reverse complement strand
GTTTATGTGCATAGAGTTGTTTGTAATAATCTCTGATGATGGTTTGTATTTCTGTGGAATCAGTGGTGATATCCCCTTTATCGTTTTTTATTGCATCTATTTGATTATTCTCTCTTTTCTTTTTTATTAATCTGGCTAGTGGTCTGTCTATTTTGTTGATCTTTTCAAAAAACCAGCTCCTGGGTTTATGGATTTTTTGAAGGGTTTTTTTGTGTCTCTATCTCCTTCAGTTCTGCTCTGATCTTAGTTATTTCTTGTCTTCTGCTAGCTTTTGAGTTTTTTTTTTTAATCTTGCTCCTCTAGCTCTTTCAATTTTGACAATAGGGTGTTTATTTTAGATCTTTCCTTGCTTCTCATGTGGGCATTTATTGCTATATATTTTCCTCTAGAGACTGCTTTAAATGTGTCCCAGAGATTCTGGTGTGTTGTGTCTTCATTCTCATTGGTTTCAAAGAACATCTTTATTTCTGCCTTCATTTCATTGTTTATCCAGTCAACATTCAAGAGCCAATTGTTCAGTTTCCATGAAGCTGTATGGTTCTGAGTTAGTTTCTGTATTCTGAGTTCTAACTTTATTGCACTGTGGTCAAGAGACTGTTTGCTATGATTTGCATTCTTTTGCATTTGCTGAGGAGTGATTTACTTCCAATTATGTGGTCACTTTTAGAGTGGGTGTGATGTGATGCTGAGAAGAATGTATATTCTGTGGATTTAGGGTGGAGAGTTCTGTAAATGTCTATTAGGTTTGCTTGTTCCAGGTCTGAGTTCAAGTCCTGGATATGCTTGTTAATTTTCTGTCTTGTTGATCTGTCTAATATTGACAGTGGGGTGTTAAAGTCTCCCAGTATTATGTGGGAGTCTAAGTCTCTAAGGACACATGCACACGAATGTTCATTGCAGCACAGTTTACAATAGCAAAGACTTGGAACCGACCCAAATGCCCATCAATGATAGACTGGACAGGGAAAATGTGGCACATATACACCATGGAATACCATGCAGCCATAAGAAACGATGAGTTCATGTCCTTTGTAGGGACATGGATGAACCTGGAAACCATCATTCTCAGCAAACTGACACAAGAACAGAAAATCAAACACTGCATGTTCTCACTCATTGGCGGGTGTTGAACAATGAGAACACATGGACACAGGGAGGGGAGCATCACACACTGAGGTCTGTTGGGGGAAAATAAGGGAGGGACACCAGGGGGTGGGGAGTTGGGGAGAGATAGCATGGGGAGAAATACCAGATATAGGTGATGGGGAGGAAGGCAGCAAATCACACTGCCATGTGTGTTCCTATGCAACAATCTTGCATGTTCTTGATATGTACCCCAAAACCTAAAATGCAAGAAAAAAAAAGAAATTAGGTTGAACCTGAAGAAACCAGGCATGGGATATGAAGGGACTTAACTGGCAAATGGGAAATGGGTGCTTTCTAGACCCCTGGTCTGGCCTTTCTTCAAGGTATTCCTGGTTCCTTGACAGCTGATGGATGGTCTTCAGAACCGTGAGAAACATAAGAAAGACTGGGGATCATTAAGGAAGATGATTAAAAACTTAGCCCATTCTCCTGCACTTGTTTCATCTCTGAACCAGAAGATAAGCCGCCACAGCCAGTTTGCAGCGCACTACATCTCACCGAGGAAATGCACCAAAATAATCATCTCTTCACTGGCAAGGCGGGCAGAGGACAGGAAACACACGTTTAAAATGGATGAAAGCAAATACTAAAAAAGGAAGGGGATGCCAACCTGAATTTGTAATGTCCAGCTTCTGGTGCAATCCCAGTCAACTAACTCCATTGATTTGTATTGACGAGCCAGAGTATTTGTTCTCAATGCAATAGCTGCCCTGCAACCACATTCAGAACTGCCTGCTGAGCCTGTGTCCTTAAATGTTCACAGTATTTTTATCGAACATTAGGAAAGCCCTTGGTAATTTGCAGCAATTTAGTATGCTTGCTTTGCTTTTAGAAAATCCACAGCAATTCAATAAACACCCAGTCACTGTGGCTGTTAACACACACACACTGTCTCTCTACAGCTGCCTGCCAGCTGTCACTCCAGGAAAGGGAGCCATCAGAGCGTCCCCTAACTCTGTGACCCTCACTGTATCCTCTCTTCTATGTAATGTGAAGAGCATCCCCAGAAAGCCATGTCTCCACACACACAGGTGCCATTCCCCTCATCTCCAAGGTGCTGGGAAACCCAGGTTACACAGATGAGTGGGGTAGGCCCATGTGTGCCCCACCTTGGCCTAACTTGGCTGCCAGGTGCCATCTGTTGCAATGCGAGGGTTGAGCAAGACCTGAGGAGAAGGATCCACCTCTCCATCTGCTCTCTTTAGTACAAGCTCATTTGTACTCACTGAGCCGGGTCCCAGACACACTCAAACAAAGGCGATCATCTAGACTCTACCACCAAAGCCTGCTTCTTCTACTGGTCCCTATGTTTAATTACTGGCCTTCAAATTCCTAATAATGTTGTCTTTACCAATTTTCCCCACTTGCCCTGATGTTCTGGGGACAACCACAGTGATTCTCCCTGAATAAATGTTCTACTCTTTCCCCTTTCCCCTTTTGATAGTGTCTAAACTATCTAATAACATCCACAGGCATCACCGTTTCAATGTAATCTAAGCTCTGGTAGAGGCCTACTGCTTTCTGAGGCCAAGACCACGTCTTTCATGCCCTATCCCCACATCCTCAGCACAGGACCTGTTATAGAGTAAACACTTAACAAATATATATTGACTCTGATAGATGACATAATTCATTATCAAGCAGCATTTTCACCATGACTTAGACAGTAGAGCATAAAAGGCTCTGTGACTTTTGCATCTTGTTCCTTCAGTGAATCCAGGCCAAACATCTTCCCAACGATCTCTATGGGCGGCCTTTAGTACCTCTGAAGTCAGTTAATCTTAGTATTGTCTCTGAAGAAGACTGAAAATCTTAATACACCCCAAGTAAAGGGGGTCATACCCATTCAATGCCATATGCCCCAGTCAGCCACCCACTCATTCACTAGTTTTCACCTAGCCATTGTTACTAATTCGCAGTGACCAGGTGACTAGAGAGAGGTTTCTGGTGCTGGCAGCCCTGGGGTACATCCTCCTTGCAGCTTCCACCTGCATTCCTGTCTCTGAGCAAACTCGGTATAAAAGCTAAGGCGTGTACAAATCTGTTCACCCACTCCACATATCTTCAGCAGTCCCTTAGCATAGTGGCAGCTGTTTGTCTCCCCAAGAAGCAGTCACCTCTCACCCAGCTGGCGCCCTCTAATGCTAAAGCTGGGGTAGCACTCCCTCACTGGGCCCCCACCATCCCGACCAGTGACCAGCCAGCTCAGGGTTGCTGTCCTGCCCAGCCAGGATCCTCTCCAGGCCAGGAACCTTCCCAGCTGCAACAGTCTTCAGCAAGGAGCCAGCTCCTTTACTGAGCTGCGTCATGTTTTGTGTTCAATGCGCTTCTTCTCGGCTGCAGGTGCACATTGTGATTGACACCTGTGAGGTACACCACTGTCCCAGATGGTCCCCACCCCAACACTGTCCTCCACCAGAACAGCCCATCCTCCCAATGGCTGCATGTCATCGCAGCCTCTGATGAACCACGTGCCGAGAAAGGGATGGGACAAGAATTTTAAATGATGCCTCCTGAATCTGTGGCCTGGATCAGAAATCCCTAAAAACGCACTTTGGATAAATTCATCCAAAAATCACAGGCAACAAGGAGCAGGGCGAGGACACATCCTCCACATGCGTAAGGATTTATCAAATATTTAAAGTTGCTATATAGATCTAAAAGGCCAGGTTATTTATTTTTGCAGGGTTGATCAATCATTTGTTTCCCTAAAGAAAGCCAGACCTTTAACTACTCATCTGATTATGTCTGCAGCAACCACATTGCTGCTACCCTCGTCCTTAATATTTCATCCACACAGCTCCCAGGCAGACCAGGGGCTGTATGAGGCTGATTCTCCAATGGGACTCCTATTTGCTTTCAGGAGTCATTTTTCCTGCCTCCATTGCACTTAGCTCCCCTTTCCCAAAATTAAAAGGTAAAGAAGAGAAATGGAATAATAACTGTTTATTTCTTTTTCTTCTTCCTTCAAATGGGAGATTTACTTTCAAAAACCCCATTAAGGGTTTGATGTGTTTGCTGAAAAACTGCTGCTGAGTTAAAAAGCACCAGCAAATTACATTGGCCTGCAGCTTCCAGTGGCTGTGAGGCTTCAAGATAAGGCAGAGTTCTTGTCTCCGCTGCAGTGGTATGGCTTGAATTGATACCAGCCAAGCAGCAATTACCTTTCCACATGTTGGGTGGCAGGAGGGATTCTATTATTTGTCAGTCTCAATGATAACGATAAACAGGTGTTAAGTGCCTGCAGGTAAGCTAGACATGGTACAAGGACAACTGCCCTCAAGTTGCTTCAGCCTAGAAGGGACAAGGCAATGAATCTGTCACTGATTTGGACTCCCAGGCTTATCAGAGATTTGGCGTCCACTCAGCAGCAGTTATTTCCTGCACTGTCACACACGTCTTGCTGATTATTTGGTCTAGGCTAAAGCCTACCTCTACCTTGATGTGGGAAAAGGTGGAGGAGGGAAAATCCTGGTCAAATAAATGCTATAAATAAGGTAAATCATACAACCATAGGGGAGCCCACATGATTTAAATATTGGGCAGCAGGGACTGGCATTGCTGTCGTCCATTCGGGCTGCTGTACCAAATACCGCAGGCTGGGGGCTTTGAAACAGCAGCCATTGATTTCTCCTAGTTCTGGAGGCTGAGAAGCCCTACATCAAGGTGCTGGCAGATTTGGTGTCTGGTAAGGGACCATTTCCTGATTTTTCGATAATGCAATTCTCGCTGTTCCTCACAGGGTGGAAGGGACAAGGAGTCTCTCTTGGGCCTCTTTTATAAGGGCACTAATGCCATTTATTCAGCTCCACCCTCATGCCCTAATCATCACCTAAAGGCCCCACCTCCTAATATCATCACACTGGCACTGAGAATTCCAACATATGAATTTTGGGGGAGATAAATAAACACATTCAGACCATAGCATGCATAATCTAATTCTATGGGTCAAGGAAAATTTTATCGTAGGCTGTTAGACACTGCTCACGATCATGTCTAGAAGCAGAGATCTTTGCTTACATTGAAGCTGGAAGAGGCATTTTAGATTTAACATGGCCATGTTACAGATCTACAGACTGAAGCCCAGTAAGACTTAAGAGATCTGAGTGTTTTCACAAGGCTCCTGATCCACATGTAACCTTGCAGTTGTAGGAATCAAGGAAACTGAACCCTTGTAAGCCACTTTGAGAGCTTCATTCACACACACACACACACACACACACACACACACACACAATCCACAGCTTTCTCCTGGGTCTATAACTTAAGCAAACATTTCCAGAAGTGAGCATAATCATCTGCCCTGGACATACTCACAAACTAATTAAGATGACTGGCTTAGGAAAAAATATTACAGGACAAAAATCCACCGATCTACCTGTTAAAGGATATAGCATGGGTTCTAAGGGACACAGCATAACACAAGGTGTGCAGGCCCAGTGAGCATGATCAGGAAGGGAGAGAGTGGGGACACTGCACACTGCTGGCCAGGACATGGCCAGACATCCTGACCACTATCAACACCATGCAAGCTCTCCCTGGCTATAGAGATGGCTTTGAACTGATCTCTCTGCTCTTACTCTGACCCTGCACCCACGTCCCCTTCTAATCCATTCTCAATAAAGAAGCCAGAGAACTTCCTAAAACATAAAGGAGATCACGTCATTCTCCCACTTGAAACTCCACACTTCCCATTGCATTTGAAGTAACTGCTTACCACAGCCTCTAGGGCACTTGATGATCTGGCCCCAGAAACCCTGCCAAGCACATGACCAACCTTGCTTTTCCACACTCATCTTGGTCCACTCTGTCCCTTAAGCACCCAGGGTGGCCCATGCATGAGGCTTTGCTGTTTCTTCTGCCCAGAGCACTGGTTTCCAAGAACATCTCTCTGACCACCCTGTTTCCCTCCGCCACAGCACCAAGTCTCATTTTCCTTTACACCACTCTCTGTCTATATTATCTCATTCACTTACTTGTATGTTGATTGGCCTTTCTCCTGTAAAGTGCTCCTAGTGGCCAGTGGATCAGCAGGGAAAGAACCCACATGCACAGTAGCGTTCAGCAGAACTCCAAGTACAGCCTTCTCACAGCAGGCAGGACCACGCAGAGGGCAGCAGATGCCGGCCCGCAGCATTAGGGATGAACGCCACACAAGGTCATGTCAGCACGGGAAGCCCAGTGCTTGCTGCTATCCCACTCTCTCGTACTCAGAGCTTCGCTCACCCTTCAGGAGGGATTTGTGTAAACAATTCTTTACGGTTCAAGGAACTGTTTACAAAATCAAGCTCTCCCAGTCCTTAAGACTGGGCCCATTTCTGGCAGGACCACTTCCCTGTTGGGGTAGAGAGAGTAAACTTAGTACCCACAAGTTTCTAGGCAGCCGCTCTATCTCCATCACCCCAGCCTCTGGAAAGGCATTTCCTCACCTCATCTGCCTGAAGGGTGAGGTCCAGGAGGGACATGGACCCTGTCTAGCTTTTCTTTTTCAGCATCTCCGGAAGAATACCCCTGAACCAGGAACACGCACTAAACAGGTGTGCAGTCAGTCCTCACTGGGTGAGCTGAAAATAGGTATAGATATTCACAAATGATGTCCACTAAATCAGACAATTAATTCTGGCTTTTGCTTCAGGTAGGTCAATTTAGGAAGATTTACAGTAAGTGGTTTCTCTCATCCTCTGAGTAAATCCCATAATAATTTCTAACTCATTGACTGATTTATTTTGTGCCTCAAGTCACAAAAGATTTGCCAGAACTTTGAAAGAGTTGAGGAACTGGAGGTGAAGATAAAAGAGAGATGAGAAAATAATAAAGCCCAGTGAAGAATAGTTCATAGAAATCCATCTAAAATGCCCCACCCCACCCCTAGTTGCTAGAGGTCAGCCACAAACTTGGCTCCGTATATCTTAGTCACCAAGGCAAACATTATGCATCCAATTATCGTGAGCCTGGGGGCCCCAAGGTGGGACCTGCTCAGATATTTAATGGTTCTCTGTATGTGTGTTTCTCTTACCCATCAACTGTGATGCTTTTCTTCTTTTTCAAAGAAAAGGGTGGGGGGGGGCTTGTTATTTTCTCATTTATCTTTTCTCTTCAGTCTAAATTCCTCACTGTGAAGCTTTATTCTCCTTTATATATTTTTGGAAGGCCGAGCAAGTCATTGCTGATACAAATGCAAACAAAGCTGTCAATAATTTCATCATGTTTGTTTTGTCTTTTTAAAATAGCAAGTCTGACCTTCTTGCCAAAGATTAAGGCCTAACTTTTTAAACAGAATTTTTTTAATAAATTCATTCACTCACGTATTCTTTCAGTTATTCATTTACTGTGATTCACTGTGCAGTTACACAGTGGTTTTCTTTGGACCTGCCGTCAGCGGGGCGTATAAGCTGTGTAGACTGCTCTGGATGGGACAAACAGGCACCCCAGGGTGACAGAGCAGCAAGGGCTGTACACTCTGAAAGTCCTCACATGGGAGCGGCAGCCGCATTAAATAAGAATGGTGAGTCGCAGCTTAATTGCGAAGTGATGGCCCTGCTAAGTGGGCCCAGCTCTGAAACAGGGCTCAGTGCAATCTGGAAATCATGTAATTTTTTGCCTCAATGAGCATGCAAATGTATTAGGGGGAAAAAAGGAGAAAGGGGTCTTGAGTCAAAGATTTCTGAAAATAATAAGAAGGAATGATAAAGGGGTTAAGGTCACAGACACAGGAAATGACACCATCCCCCTGCCTCTTGCCCAGCCCAGTGAAGAGGGTAAGACCCAAGGCAGGGCAGCTGGGGCCTGGCCTCAGAAAGAAAGGCTGCCCAGGACTCAGGACTTAATAGAGTGCTGCCCACCAAAGCCACTGGTCACCCTCCTGCTGCTCTGAGCCCTGCTCCAGGACGGTGGGCCAGGAGGAAGACAACAGGGGACAAGGGGGTGTGATGGGAGGATGTAGACAAGCGCCTGCCATGAAGGAGGCTCTCTAGAAGGGAAGATGGAGACATCGGGAGCCGCGCGCACCCAGCTGCACCTCCCAGTCTCATCATCTGGCACGAACAAGCTGCATCTCCGACTTGGGATTTTCCAGACCCATGAGCTTCTCCAGATGCATCAGACATGTCCCAACCAGACAGTTAGAAGAGACAGTGAGCTGAAAAGAACCAGTCTAAACCAGAGGGGAAGCAATACTTAAAGAATTTTCCAGAAATGTCAGAGGAGGTGCCCCACAAACATTTGTACCCTTAATTCCAGAAAGCCAGTTCATGCATAACTCCCAGAACTTAAAATGCCATCTCTGGGTCTCTACCATAAAGTCGCTAAGGAAAATTAACATTCCCAGGATGTAGGAGTCTTCAAAGGACAAGCGCGCAGGGCATATACTCTCCAAAATCCTGTGGGATATGGACCCCCTGGATTTCAACCTGGGAAAGAGAGGCAATGAAGGATGGTGTCAGACATGATGAGGATCTCTCTGCCGTTCTGCCATGGAAGACCCTAGCTCACTGTTCTACAGAAGTTAAGACATTGGTGACTACATATTCATCAAGAATTTAGATTATAGGAAGGGAAAAAGCAGCATATCCCCAAGAAAGAGCATGCATTTTTTTCCTTCACATATTCTTTAATTCCAAAGTCATCTCATTTTAATTACATTTATAAATTTAAAATGGTTAATGTTGTGCCATGTAAGACGCTCACACCCACCTTAAAACTGCACTTTAATTTCCAACTCAATTGCACATATAAATTTGAAAACTGAAGACTGGGCAGATGAGAACAATTTCACAGCCTCCCTCACATAAGCCGCTTTGAAAACCACAGTTGCACTTTAATTCCTTCAATTGCATGTATAAATTTTTAAAAAGTTAATGCCATACTGTAGAGAAGAGCTTTAATTGAGTGTTAACGAGCTGCCAGATCAGCTTCTAGCCAGCCCCATTACGCAGCAGGGAGCCACTAAGGGGTCCCTGTGACACAGAACTAAAAGCATCTAAATAAACCACATGCAACAGCACCTTCCCATGCAACATGAAGGAGCGCTGGGCCCTAGCTTTCAGGTGCTCACCCTTGGTCCTGATCTGTTCTTTGAAAGGAAATGGAATTAGGTACACACAAAAGCACATCAGCCTCAGAGACAGTGACTGCAGGTGATCTGAGAATCCCAGATTTAAGGTGGCTGTGCACTGGTGCCCTTTAGAATTCTAGAAGATAAGAGTCAGAAAGAACCTATGAATGCCTCTAAGCCTATCACCTTATTTTGAAAATGAAAAAACAAGAAATTATTTCCAGAAGAGGTGGAATGACTTGATCAAGGTCATACAGTTAGTGATCAGAATCAGAAATCAATTTCATGGTTTTTTAAATTTATAATTCAGGGCCACATAGAAACACTTTTAAATTAGGGGTTTTCTTTTAACTAAATAAAATATAGACATCATTTTAAAAGACACAAAGGCCAGTGATATCCATAGGCAGCTCTCTGCCCTACTCACTGCTAATTCTCACTCTCCAGAAGCAGCCACTTTCCGCCCCGGAAGTCCCCATTCCTGTGGTCCAAGTATGGCTGCTGGCTTTCCAGGTCTACCGCACAACTGAAATCCCTGTCCACTTTCTTCCTGGGAATTCCCTTTACTTCCATCCTATAGTTCCCTGGACCCCTGGTCTTCAGCTTCTGATATTGTTCTAGCTTCCAAATTGCTGTTGTAATACCATTCTGAACCCCAGCACTCTGGCATCATGTCTGCCACAACTGCAGAGAACTTTTTGGGCACTTCTTACCAGCATCCTGAACGCCGGCAGGGATGGGCCTTGGGGTAGATCTCTTTTGACTTCATTGTATTGACCACTTGTTCGGTCCCTCCAATATGGTATACAACTGCCTTCAGTCCTGCAATATTTCTGAATATACTTCTTTGAAAAGTATCTTCTCTCTGTTTGACTTATCTTCTCTCTGTGTAACTCATTAAGTGAAGGATGAGCTTTCTTGATTGATCTACATCTTTTTCCTTCTGTCTCTAACCAACTGGATGTTTTGCTCTGTTTTATCAACTTTTTCTTCCAATTCTCCATTGAATTTTAAAATTTCTTTTATCATACGGTCAATGGTTAAGGGCTGTTCCTTGTCCTCTGCTTGTTACTTTTCTTTATTATTATTATTATATTTTAAATTCTGGGGTACATGTGCAGAACATGCAGGTTTGTTACATAGGTATACACGTGGTTTGCTGGTGGTTTGCTGCATCTGTCACCCCATGGGCGAAGTATATGAACAGACACTTCTCAAAAGAAGACATTTACGCAGCCAACAAACATATGAAAAAAGCTCATCATCATTGGTCGTTAGAGAAATGCAGATCAAAACCACATTGAGATACCATCTCACACCAGTTAGAATGGCAATCATTAAAAAATCAGGAGACAATAGATGCTAGAGAGGATGTGGAGAAATAGGAACACTTGGAGAGAGATCCAAGATGGCGGATTAGCAGCAGCTCAGGATTGTAGCTCCCAGTGAAAGTTCAGAGAGCAAGTGAACACTGCACTTTCAGATGAATTTTTGTTGCCCACAGACCGGGAGATTCCCAGCGGAGGAGCCACACGGGTCGCCAACGTGACTTTTTTGGCCGGCACTGCTGTTTTGCTGGCGCCCCAGCACGGCGCTTCTCAGTGCGGAGTATACGTGACTGAGTGCCCTTTGAGTTGGCTCGGCTGGTCCCATCCCCACAAGGAGAAGAGCAATTGGAAACGCTGAGGACTGAGAGTTTCACAGTAAGCACAGCTGAACCGGGAAGGTCCAGCTCTGTGGGGAAGGGGCGTCCACCAAAGGAAAACTAAGAAACAGAAAAAACTTCATCACCAGCAAGCCGGACGTTCACTCAGACACAATTTGAAAGTCGGCAATTACAAAGACGACAGGTGGATAAATTCACAAAAATGGGAAGAAACCAGTGCAAAAAGGCTGAGAACACCCGAAATTGGAATGCCTCTCCTCCTACAGGGGATCACAGCTCCTCATCAGCAAGAGAACAAGGCCTGATGGAGAATGAGTGTGATGAACTGACAGAATCAGGCTTCAGAAAGTGGATAATAAGAAACTTCTGTGAGCTAAAAGAACATGTACTAACCCAATGCAAAGAAA
>CAUYLG010049506.1:0-26820 GCA_963573385.1 Cacajao melanocephalus | reverse complement strand
CGTCTCAAAAAAACAAAAAAAACAAAGCACATTATGCATGTTTGAAAGCCTCCCTGAAATGTGGCACATATACACCATGGAATACTATGCAGCCATAAAAAATGATGAGTTCCTGTCCTTTGTAGGGACATGGATGAACCTGGAAACCATCATTCTCAGCAAACTGACACAAGAACAGAAAATCAAACACCACATGTTCTCACTTGTAGGCGGGTGTTGAACAATGAGATCACATGGACACAGGGAGGGGAGCATCACACACTGGGGTCTGTGCAGAGGAACTAGGGGAGGGACAGTGAAGGGTGGGGAGTTGGGGAGGGATAACATGGGGAGACATGCCAGACATAGGTGATGGGGAGGAAGGCAGCAAACCACATTGCCATGTATGTACCTATGCAACAATCTTGCATGTTCTTCACACGTATCCCAAAACCTAAAACGCAATAAAATATATATGTTAAAAAAAAAAAGAAAGCCTCCCTGGGTGCACAGGGCAGGGCTTCCCTGGGGCAGAAGTGAAGACTCCGCTTGCACGTTACAGCCGTGGGAACAGAGGCCTGAGGGGCTGCAGATGTCCCAAGACAAGGTCACACTAGCTGCCTCAGCTCCTCCTCTCAGGCCCCAGAGCCTGGTGTCCCCCGTCCTTCCTCTCCCCCGGGAGTCTCCTCCCTGAAAGAGGACGGGAGCGACCAGGAGATCAGGCTGGGGAAAGGAGGGAAGGGGTCACTGGGTAACGGGGTCCTCTCCCTGTGATGCTAGCAGACCCAGTGGGGACAACTGGGGAGGCAGCACAGAGACCCCTGAGGAGCTACCACACTGGAGTGGAAATACGGCCACCAAGGGCCACCGGGCCCCAGGTCTCCTGAGAACCATCTCCTGGATGCCCTGCTTTGGAAAGAGGCTCTGTCCAGAGTGACGCTGACTCAGAAGCTATCAGGTAAGGGCCCAGCTCCTTCGAGCTCAGCCTAGAAGCCTCTATCCGCCAGCCCTGGGTCCTCTCAGCCTGCTGCCTCCATCACATGTTCTTACAGTACACATACCACAGAGCAGATCAGTCAGATCAGCCAACAAACGCACAGGAAGAGGCCGGCTGAACCCATGCAGGCCCACCCCTTTTCACAGCAGACCAGGTGACAGAAACACCACCGAGGGTCCCCGAGAGCCCTGCCATGCTTTGTGCTGGGCCTGCTGGGGACATCCATGGAAGGCACAGCTAGCTGAGGTCAGACTGGCAGGAGGATTTAGAAACTTCTAGGTGACATCACACATAACAAGCAGAACAGACTTAACTAAAGGTTAACTAACCAACCACTGTGTGGAGCTGGCTCCTATCTCTCCTGCACTGGGAGGTCAATGTTATGACAATCCCCTTTCTACAGACAGGGAACAGGGCCCGAACGGCACAGAATTTAGTCCAGTCCTGCAAGGGGGAAGTAACGTGCCTGGGACTCAAACCCAGGCCTGTCTGCCACTGGCCTTCTGCTACTAAATGCTTTATAACCTTTGGAGTATCATGGACCCCTATGAGATTTTTTTTTTTTTTTTTTAGACAGAGAGTCTCACTCTGTCACCCAGGCTGGAGTGCAGTGGTGCAATCTCAGCTCACTGCAACCTCTGCCTCCCAGGCTCAAGCGATTCTTGTGCCTCAGCCTCCTGAGTAGCTGGGTCTACAGGCACCTGCCACCACATCCAGGTAATTTGCATATTTTTAGTAGAGATAGGGTCTTGCCGTGTTGGCCAGGCTGGTCTCGAATTCCTGATCTCAGGTGATCCGCCTGCCTCAGTCTCCCAAAGTGCTGAGGTTACAGGTGTGAGTCACTGTGCCACTGCCCTTTGAGATTCTAATGGAAGCCTGGAGCCCTTTAACCAGAAAGGCACCTGAGGTGTAACCACACAACATGCATGTTCAGGGACTGCTTCCTGGGTGTGTGGCCTGTGCAGTGGCACGGGACCCCAAATTCACAAGAGCCCCATTTTTTGTTTAAGATGGAGTCCCTCTCTGTCTCCGAGGCAGGAGTGCAGTGGCGCAATCTTGGCTCACCACAATCTCCACCACTGGGGTTTCTCCCAGAACAAAGGAAATAAAGAAACATCTTTCCTTTTTTCTTTGCTTTTTTTTGAGACAGGTTCTCGCTCTGTTGCCCAGGCTCACTGCAGCCTCCACCTCCACCTCAAGTGCTTCTGCCACCTTAGGCCCCCAAAGTACTGGGATTACAGGCATGAGCCGCTGCACACAACCTGGACAGACGGCTTCTGACCTGGAGCCCCAAGGGGTCCGGGCTTCAGTGCCTTACAGCTTTGGGGTTTCCATCTATGTTTGTACCACAAAGAGGTCTACAATGTTTTTGAGTGTGACTGTGTCTTTTATTTTCTGAAAGGAGGAGGTGCTTTAAAATTTTCCCTTTTAGAGGCGGAGGTTGCAGTGAGCCAAGATCGTGCCACTGCGTTCCAGCCTGGGTGACTGAGCCAGACTCCATCTCAAAAAATAAATAAATAAAATTAAAAAAATAAATTTTCCCTTTTAATGTTTTGCCCATTATTGCTGTTTCTGGAACCACAGGGCCTCAAAGCATGGATGTGAAACTAGCTTGACCGGAAGCCCTCCCCCACCTCCCTTGCCTGCATTTTACAGATGGCAAAACAGATTGAGAGAGGCAAGAGGGCTTGGCTGCAGGGCTGCACGAACCCAGTCATAAGACACACAGGACTATTGACACCTAGACCTTCAAACTTCCCAGCTATTTTCCTCCCATCTGAGATAAGGGGAATCCTACACCAATTCAACCTTTCTCTCTCTCTCTTTTCCCAGTCGAGGGCCAGGGTTCAGAATGAGGAAAGCTGGTCTCTCTCTATTCCCTGTAGGGGAAGGGGGATGATGACTTTCCCATTCTTTGAACATCTTCTACCCACATAAGTGAGAACAAAAAAAAATCGATTGCCGCAATTAATGTCCCTGACCACTGTTCTATTTCCAATACCAGTAACAGAAGAGACCCACCCCACCCCCGCGCAAGGCAGCCTTGCCGACTCTCCTGAAATGCTAAGAGGTCCAGCACCTGTTCCATAGCTGTGTCATGGTGAGCTTCCCTTAAGCCAAGTTCACACCCTGCAAACACAAAGCATTTTCTGTTCTGGCATCTTCTTCGCAACCCTGATCCTGGAGGAATTAATTTCTCACTTGGAGTAGCGGAGTTGTTGTGGGAAGTATGTGGAGTGGGAACTTCTAGGAATCACAGCTTCTTTCATTCACTTCTTTCTCTCATTTTCAACCTGATGCTCCCGTTAGCCCTTCCGAGTGCTCGCCAGCCACAGTCACTCTACTTTGTCTCGGGTCATGAGACAACCACAAGCAGAGGGGCCACTGCATCCCTCCAGGCCAGACCAACGGAGGACGGACTCTAGCTGAAGCTCCATGACCCTTCTGCCCTCCCGGTCTGGGAGGAGGGGCGTGTGTGTGTGTGTGTGTAACAACTACAAGGTGACCCAAATCCTGTTCTCCCACATCTGGAAAATCTGTGACCTACCTAAGCCAGCTCCTGCCTAGTGAGGAATGACAGGAAAGGATAGAAACCAAGGGCAGGTGGTCGCTTCCAGAGGCTGCTGCTGGCGTCGATGGGCATGCCTCTGCCAGGCCCATAATCTTGATTTCTGAACACATGGGTCTCAGCTCACCTCCCAGATGCACCCCGGTTCCCACTTGGTTATTAACCATCTTCCTCTTTCCTGTCTGTCTCTTTGCCTCTATGGGTCCTTGCTGGCAACACCACAGAGTTTCTCCTTGGCTTCTTCTAAGTCTGCTGGGCAAAGGGAGATGACTTGGATTTATTAAAATCAGCCCCATATTGGGACCAGATGTTCCACAGCAAACGAGATGGTCAGGACTGAAGTCAAGAAACAAAGTGAGAAAACAAGGAGGCCCCAGTGATGAACGACGGTCTCTCCTCAGCCCTTACTGAAAAATCTCCTTTCTGTCCTATTTTGTTCTCGGTATGGGCTCTGCTCTTCCTCTCCTCCCAAATCAAACATTTGCTGATGCATTTCTGCAAACTTCCGCGTCTCGCTCTGGGGCCAGGAGACCAGTGTTTGCTGGGCTGTTTCTTCCAGGCCCTCAGTGCAGAAAAGGGTACAAAGGAGAGAATGCTGGAGTTCTGGCAAGTGTGGGCTGAAGGCCTCACAGCAAGTCTGAGATTGAGCGCCAACCTGGCGGGGAAGAGCTGGTGGGGACAGCTCTCCAGGACTCTGGATGGCCAGAGAATATGGGCAGAGGCCAAGGCTCCTCACCTTCCTAATTGCAAAGGTTATATTAATAATTATAACAGTAATGAGTCATGGTGATAACCGTAACGGTAACGGGTAACTATGGGGCATTGCGCCAGGAGCAGCACTTGGGTTGTATCATCTCACTTAGACCTTCCAACATCCTCCAAGCCAGGGTCTTGGCTTTATGATTATTGTCCCCATTTTGTACTTGAAGACTGCAGCTCAGAGAGGCCTCAGTTAATCCGGGATGGAACTGGGATTTGAACTCAGGCAGCTTGACTCCAAAGCCCACACTCTTAACTGCTATGTGATGAATACAAGGAATACGTGTTTGTTAAAGAAATCATTAACAATTCACATAAAGAAAGGGAAAACCGTAATATACTCACAATGTACTGTCAACACTTTGGTTTACATCTTTCCAATCATTTCTCCGTGCAGACATATTCACATTAGATAGAGATAATACTTCATTTCACAAAAATGTAGTCATATGGCGCTTGTTGTTTTACAGCCTACTTTTGTCATCTAATATATCCTAAACATTTTTAATTGTCATGAAAAAACTCTTCTGCATGATTGTTTAATGGCTGCTGAGAATCCATCATATCTGTAACCATAATTGATGTAACCAGCCCCCTGTAATTCAGCACTTGAGTGCTTTTCCAGTTTTTCACTATTATAAACAACATTTAATGTTTAATAACATTACGTTCTTAGCATTCAGCCACAGTTACTTCCTTAGAATAAATTCCTGTAACTAGGTTGATCGTGGTGGCTCATGCCTATAATCCCAACACTTTGGGAGGCTGAGGCAGGCGGATCACTCGAGGCCAGGAGTTAGAGACCAGCCTGGCCAACAGAGTGAAACCTCATCTCCACCAAAAATAAATAAATAAATACAAAAATTAGCCAGGCATGGTGGCACATGCCTGTAGTTCCAGCTACTTGGGAGGCTGAGACAGGAGAATAGCTTGAACCTGGGAGGCGGAGTTTGCAGTGAGCGGAGATCGTGCCCCTGCACTCCAGCCTGGGTGATAGAGTGAGACCCTGTCTTGAAAATAAAATAAAATAAAATAAACTCCTGTAACTGGATTTGCTGGATGAAAGGGTATGGAACGTGTTAGGATGTTTGATATATCTCACCAAACTGCCCTTCAGAAGTCTCCCATCAGATGAATGGATGTTTCCCCACACCTTCACCAGCACTGGGGTTTGCTCTCTTTTTTTTTTTTAGAGGTAGTCTTACTCTGTCACCCAGGCTGGAGTGCAGTGGCTTGATCTTGGCTCCCAAAGTACTTGGATTACAGGTGTGAGCCATTGCACTCAGTTGGGTTTTGCTATTTTTTAAAAAAATTTTTGCCAGTTTAAGAGGTCACCGTTATTTGGGTTTGCCTTTCTTTGATCTCCACTGAGCCCGAGCTTTATTCCCGTTTATTTTGGGCTTGCATCTGGAGTGGAACAGGAGACTTTGTCTCGGAGCTCTTCATGTCGTGTTTCCCTGCCTTTGCACAGCATCATTGGCACCAAAGACCAGGTTCTTTTTTTCTTTTTTTTGAGAGAGTCTCGCTCTGTTGCCCAGGCTGGAGTGCAGTGGCAAGATCTTGGCTCACTGCAACCTCTGCTTCCTGGGTTCAAGCGATTCTCCTGCCTCAGCCTCCCGAGTAGCTGGGATTACAGGTACACACCACCATGCCTGGCTAATTTTTGTATTTTTAGTAGAGATGAGGCTTCAACATGTTAGCCAGGCTAGTCTTCAACTTCTGACCTCAGGTAATCCATCTGCCCTGGCCTCCCAAAGTGCTGGGATTACAGGCATGAGCCACTGTGCCCAGCTACAATCTTGTCATTTTTGAAACTGACCCAATTGTCCCATAGAACTGATATTTATGGCTTCTTTGGAATAAATATTGAAACGAAACCTCCCAGTCTTGAAACTTGACAAAGTTACATTTGGCTTGTCTGAGTTCATTTCTCAGGAAACCAACCATCAGGCCTCCCAGATAGTATCAAGGAATTAAACTCACCAGATCTGGACAATGAGATGCCAGACCTCTCAGCCTTCCTGATTGCCTAAGCTAATGCCTGCTTCTTATTGACCAACTCCTCTTCCTTTTCCCTCCCTAATTCCCATTTTCCTAGATGTAGTTACGTTTTTTCCTTGCTATATAAACCCCTAAGTTTAGTTGATCAAGGAGACAGAATTGAGACTGATCTCCTTGGATGCGACACCCAATTGACGCCTTCTTCCTTGGCAATCATCGTTGTCTTAGTGATTGGCTTTCTGTGCTGTGAGCAGTAGGACCTAGCCTGAACCCCGGTGGTTTCAGTAACAATTTCTGGGAATAAGAACCATCAGAACTCCCTGTTTTATCCTCTTTACTTCTACCTCTGGCCAGGCTCTTAGCATAACAGTAATGATTTCTGAGCACGAACTATGCACCAGTCCATTTTCATGCATTAACTTAATACTTACAGCAACCCCATGAGATAGATACCAGCTTTATCCCCATTATACGGATGAGGAAACTGCAGTAAAGACAGGCTGAGTACTTTGCCCTAGGCCACACAGCCATGAAATAGGCAGAGCCAGGACTTGAGATCAGGCAGACTGGCTCCAGATTCCATACTTTTATCTTCCACATCATACAAACACTGACATTTGCAAAGATGGCACACTGCTATGTATTTAAAAAAACAAGGCTGGGTGCAGTGACTCATGGCTGTAATCTCAGAACTTTGGGAACCCAAGGCAGGAGGATCACTTAAGCCCAGGAATTCTAGACCAGCCTGGGCTACATGGTGAAACCCCTTCTCTACAAAAAATACAAAAAATGCTGGCCGGCCATGGTGGTGTGCACCTGTAGTCCCAGTTACCTGGGAGGCTGAGGTAGGAGGGTTGCTTGAACCTGGGAGGTTGAGGCTGCAATGAGCCATGATCATGCCACTGCACTCCAGCCTGGGCAACAGAGTGAGATCCTGTCAAAAACAAAAACAAAAACAAACAAAAAAAAAAGTTCTTATTCCAAATGCTTCTTGAACTTTATCACTATTCATTCATTCATTCATCCATAGATCTTGCTGGGTCAGGCACAGTGACAGGCTATGTGAATGCTGAGGTCAGGGACTGAGGCTTAATTACCCCTCAGAGAGAAAGAGAAAGGCACTGGTATCTAGAAGTAAGATGTCAGGAGCATTCCCCTCTAATGGGTTTCTTGAATTCCTGCTTCCATGAGCAAGTCTTGACACATGTCTTCTGAACTGTTTCCCTGCTCCCTGGCCGAACAGAACATGTCAGGAAGTGGTGGGTTAGGCCAAGTGTGAACATGCTACTATTTTGGCTGGCCAGACCCCTCAAGAGCCAGGGCTGGAGGGCGAAGCACGGCCCATCAGGCAATGCTTTGAGTGAACTGATTTAAACTGGGGTCTTCTTGGTTCTAAGTGACAAGCTCTCCACTCATAGAGACAGAAGCAGAGGGCATTTTTCTTGGAAGGGAAACTGCTTAAATAAATCAACCTCAAGTCAGGGGAAAGAGAATGTTAAAACAAAACAAAACAAAACAAAAAAAAAACAGAAGTGGAATTAATGAACACTTCCATAAGGAAAGAGAAAACTCTCCCCTGCTCACTTGTCCAAACTCTGGGAAATTGCTCTATGGGGTATCTCAGAGTTGGTCCTTAGAACCTCGGTTCTGTTTTTCAGTATTTGTCCTTTTAGTATTTGTCCAGGTTTACAGCCCACCTGCCTGGGACAGATGCTAAGGTACTCATTCTATGTGGCCCCAGGTTCTATTATAAGCTCAATTTGGGCCTCCATTCCAGACTTCAAAGTATGTGTTGATTCAAGCTCACTGCGAATCAGGCATACTACATACAGCACCTTACCCTTCCTGTCAACATTATCCCCATTCTACACGTGAGCCAGCCAAGGCTCAGAGAGGGCAAGTCGCGGTGCAAGGTCACAGAGCTAAGACACATTGCTGCTATTCAAGCCTGGAGAAGAGCAGGATCGGGGGAGACTTTGGAAAGCGGCACTCGGGAGAGGCTGGGGCTTGCCCTGTGTGACCCCAGAGGGGAGACTGTGATTCTGGCTTGGGTTTCACAGCACGCACACAGCATCTTAGTCCATTTGGGTTGCTATGAGGTTGGTGCAAAACAATTGTAGCTTTTTACATTAAAGTCATGGCAAAAAAAAACCCACGATGACTTTTGCACCAACCTAATATAATAAAATACACAGACTGGGCAATTTTAAACAATAGAAATTTATCGCTCAAGTTCTGGAGGCTGGATGTCCAAGATCAAGGTGCTGCAGGTTTGGTGTCTGGTGAGGGATGTTCTCTGCTTCCTGTCTTGTGGCTTCTTCTGAAAGGGACAAGTGCAGTGCTTGGCAGAGGGCAAAAAGGAGTGATTGCTAGTTTCCTCCAGCCCTTTCATAAGGTTGCTAATTCCATTCTTTCCACTCTTTTTTTTTTTTTTTTTTTAAGACAGAGTCTTGCTCTGTCACCCAGGCTGGAATGCAATGGTGCGATATCGGCTCACTGCAACCTCCGCCTCCCGGGCTCAAGTGCTTCTCCTGCCTCAGCCTCCCACGCAGCTGGGATTACAGGTGCCTACCAGCATGCCCGGCTAATTTTTGTATTTTTGGTAGGTAGAGATGGGGTTTCACCATATTGGCCAGGCCGGTCTTGAACTCCTGACCTCATAATCTGGCCGGCTCAGCCTCCCGAAGTACTGGGATTATAGCTGTGATCCACCACCTGTGGCTAATTCCATTCTTGAAGGCTCTAACCTGATGACTTACTTTCTAAATGCCTCATCTCTCGATACTGTCACATTTGTGATGAAGTTTCAACACATAAATCTTGGGGGACATTCAAGCCATAATACAGAGCCCATGGGGTCTTAATACATTGGGTGGGAGGTGAGGGGCAAAGGATGGGACAGGAGGATCTAGGCCTAGACTCTGAGGATGAGCGGCACCAGTTCACATTCCGAAGCTGCTGGTCATTTCAGCTCTCTGTGCCTCATGCTTCTCATCTGTAAAATAGAATACAGTCGATCCGACCAAACCACTCTGCTTCACTCTGCCTTTCAGTGGCTCTCTATAGCTCTTAGGAGCAAGTTCAACTTCTTTTTCTTATCACATTTGGGCCCCAGTTTTCCTTTCCAGCTTCCTGTCTCATCACCACCTCAGGCAGAGCAAAGTGCTTCTTGGTGTGCAAACTTCCCATGTCCCCTTTATCCTCCAGGTTTTTTTTTTTTTTTTGAGTTGGAGTCTCACTTTGTCACCCAGTCTGGAGTGCAATGGCGCGGTCTCAGCTCACTGCAACCTCTGCCTCACAGGTTCAAGCGATTCTCTCCCCTCAGCCTCCCGAGTAGCTGGGACTCCAGGGGCATGCCACTGCACCCGGCTAATTTTTTTTTTTTTTTTTGTATTTTCAGTAGAAATGGGGGTTTCACTATGTTGACCATGCTGGTCTCGAACTCCTGACCTTGTGATCCACCCACCTCAGCCTTCCAAAGTGCTGGGATTACAGGCTTGAGCCACTGTGCCTGGCCTATCCTCCAGGTCTTTGCACACAGTGTCCTCAGTCCTCAGAGCTTTCCTGTGTGGGAGAAAATGGAGCAGCATTTGAGCCCAGACACTGGGAATTGCCACACTGATCACGGTGAGAGCGTGCCCAAAGGGTCTGTGTGCCCCACAGAGGAGCATGCCCCACAGTGTGCACTGAGGCCGAAATGAGTTGAGAACATTCCAGGGGGGTAGCTCTGGCATGGACTCGATGCGGGCCTGGCCCTGCTCACCTCCAGGTAGGCAAAAGCAGCTGTCCTCTTCCTCACAGTTTATTCTGGCCACCTGCTCAGGTAGGCGGGAGAAGTCCAGGTGGGCGCGGTGAGAGATAGCCAGGGGGTGTTGATTTCCATTGTGTGTGGACCAGGGAGAGCACCTGATTCCTCAGGTGTAAGCATTAAGAAGCCCAGAGTGGGTGTTGTCAGGAAAGCCAGCCCAGACCTTAGCATTCCAGAACTTTAAGTGAGGGCTGCAAACTCCAATGCCTACAGTGGCTGGGGAGCTATCACGGTGAACGGCACGGCAGCTGTGGCCTTCTTGGCCTGCTGCTTTCTCAGGTTGGAGAGACATGAATTCACAGAGACAATATTGTGTTGGAAGTCCAACATCAGTGCAAATGCTATGAGGTATGGCAATGGGATTTGCTGCTTCAGTATTGGGGAGATGGGGGGATGGGCAGGTGGGGACCTTGCCCTTCTCCCATTAAAGAGGCTGCTGCCCCCACCCACCGGAGCCTATTTTTCTGTGAGAATGAGAGTACCCCACGGCGCAGATGCTGTCAGACCCCGTCCTATCCCCCATACCTTACCTTTCACTGTGCTCTGTCAACTTCCAGCCACATGTATCTTTACCTCTCCATCTTTATGCTTTTTCCACAGTATGGGAATGCTACTCTGTGGGGGCCAGTGGCTGTGCTGTGAAATTAACACTCTCCAAGAGCAGCCTCAGCCCCAGGCTGACAGAGGTTGGTGTAGAAGCCTTCAGACTCCCTTCCCTTACCCCAGGGTGGAGTGACTCTAAGGCTCGGGCTTTGTACCTGGTTCCCAGAGGGATTCGGCTCCAGTTCCCCAAGGTGGCGGCTGGCTCAGAGGCACAGTTGTGCTGGCTGCCTGCCTCCTCTCCACCCTTTCCCGGCTGTCTGCAGCTCCTAAGGAAACCAATTTGCCTTTGTCCCAGAGTCAGCTGCCGGTGTAACCTAAACCAAGACACCTGATTTTCGAGAGGAGCCAAATCTGCTTTTTATATAAAACCCCTTTGACCAGGCGCGGTGGCTCACGCCTGTAATCCCAGCACTTTGGGAGGCCGAGGCAGGGGATCGCCTGAGGTCAGGAGTTCGAGACCAGCCTGGCCAACACGGTGAAACCCTGTCTCTACTGAAAATACAAAAAAATTAGCCGGCCGTGGTGATGGGCACCTGTAATCTCAGCTACTCGGGAGGCTGAGGCAGGAGAATTGCTGGAACCTGGGAGGCGGAGGTTGCCATGAGCTGAGATCTCACCACTGCAATTCAGGCTGGGTGACAAGAGCGAAACTCTGTCTCAGAAAAAAAAAAAACCTTCATTTTTGAGTGCTGTCCTCGAATGCCAACTATTTGTTTTTGTTTTGAGACAGAGTCTCACTTTGTTACCCAGGCTGGAGTGCAGTGATGTGATCACAGCTCACTGCAGCCTCCACCTCCTGGGCTCAGGTGATTCCCCCACCTCAGCCTCCCGAGTAGCTATGACTACAAGTGCATGCCACCACACCCGGTGAATATTTTGTTTTGTTTCTGTAGAGACACGGTTTCACCATGTTGCCCAGGCTGGTCTCAAACTCCTGGACTCAAGTGATCTGCCTGCCTTGGCCTCCCAGAGTGTTGAAGGTTACAGGTGTGAGTCGCCGTGCCTGGCCTGTCAATTGTTTAAAAACAAGAACAAACACAATGTGAGCCACACATCCGTGGGGCAAATTAGGCCCATGGCCAAAGGTATACAGGGCTGAGTGCCCCTGAGCTTGGCCTGACCCTCTGAACTCTTGGGCACCGTGGCTGTGGCCATCCCCAAGGGCATACTTTTCAATGACTTGGCTGTCTTCCTTCTCTGCACTGAAATGCATCCCATTGTCACTCTCCCTCCCTTCCTTTCTCCCTTCCTTTCTCCCTTCCTTTCCCAACCTTCTCCCCCCTTCCTTCCTCTTTCTTTTTCTTCTTTTTAAGAGATGGGATCTTGCCATGTTGACCAGGCTGGTCTTGAACTCCTAGCCTCAAACGATCCTCCCATCTCAGCCTCCCAAAGTGCTGGAATTATAGGTGTGAGCCACTATGCTCGGCCTCTTCCTCCCTTTCTTTCTTCTTTCCTCTTCTCTTCCCTCTCCTTCCTTCTCCCTCCCTCCCTTCCTTCTTTTTCCCCCTTCTAACTTTCTTGGGCAGGCCTCTCCTGCTGGCCATTTACTACCTGCTGCTTCTTCCAATAAACAGCCCTCAGCACTCAGCAAAGGTTTTACTAGCTACTAGAGGATTACACCTCCAGGAAACCTATTTACTGCTGGTAACCTTTGTCCAACTGTTTCAGAAATGGCTCCTTTAAGAGCTATCTCAAACTCCTATTTCTCAGATAAATAGTATCCCGTGGTGTTTATGCCTGGCCTGGTTCTCCAGAGTCCCCACTCTCTGTGGGGGATTCCACATCTTTTGGGTCATGCCACAGAGGCCCCACAGTGTGGGCTGAGTTGAGGAAAACAAGAACCAGGGAGGTTTGGGGACAGCAGCATGGATGTCTCAGGGCCTTGAACCCTGGCCCACAGTGCCCCCAGGGCTGCTGTAATCTCTGAGGGCTCCTCCTACCCTGGCAGCTTAGTGAGGATGGTGTGAAGGGGGATGGGCCTTAAACCCAACCCTGGGCTTTTTGTCCCAGCCAACTCACCCACCACCTTCTTGTCTGCTTAGGGTAGCTTTTGGTCCTGCACACTTCCAGCTGCAGGCTGCTGGTAGCTACTAACTCTTTTGCAGAATGACAGAGTCTTGGCTGGGTGTAGTGGCTCACATCTATAATCCCAGCATTTTGGGAGGCTGAGGCCGGCAGATCGCTGGAGCTCAGAAGTTCCAGACCAGCCTGGGCAACATGGTAAGGCCCCACCTCTAAAAAAAGAATACAAAAAAAAAAAAAACTAGGAAGTGTGGCACATGCCTGTAGTCCCAGCTACTTGGGAGGCTGAGGCAGGAGGATTGCTTGGGCCTGGATGGTCCAGGCTGCAGCAGTGAGCTGTGATTGTATCACTGCACTCCCATCTGGGTGACAAAGCCTTAAAAACCAGAGGCCAGAGTCTTGAAAATATTGTTGTTTGGGGGGAAAAAAAAGGTTTTCATGATAAAGGAATTCCATAAAAATGGTTCTTTCTAGGAGGTAATCCTTAATGCTGTGAGTCAAAGGAAAGCGGCCTACCAGAGCCTGTAATCGCTAATGTGCACTGTAACCTCCCAAAAGCAACCCTGTGACCACCGTTCCTCCACGCACACTTGGGGACGCTGCTGCAGGCTCCAGGGCTGGGCCTGGCAGGGCTCCGTGGGCAATGGCACAGGTCTCTGACCCCAGCCGCCTGCTGACCAAACTGCTTTCCAGAGAGTCCCAGCTGACTCTCCCTGTCCTAGAGAGCCACAGGGCACTTGGCTCCTTCCCAGGGTTGGGTAAATTGGGGTGTAGGAAGGAAGATTGAGGATCCCAAAGGAGTCTGGGGGTGGGGGGAAGGAGGAGGAGGAGAGACGGTTCCGGCCTGGTGGCTGAGGGGTGGGTGGGTGGGGAGGCGTCCAGGCTTCTCCGCTCTGTGATTAGTGCAATTTGTTTCCCCAGGGGGTCATTTGTGGTAGGAAACACAGCCTAGAAATTAAGCTAACTATATCCAGCCCCCAGTGCAGGCAGACAGCAATAGCACCTGACTGGGGGCGGCAGTTTCTGTCCAGGTTGGGATGACAGGCACCGGCTCAAATACTTTCAGGGGCAGGAGGGAGACGGCTTGAGCTTCCCAGACCTGGACTGGGTGAACTGGCAGAGACATAGGTTTGAGATCTGGGGAGGGGCCTGTTTCCTCACACTGAGCCTCTCTGAGTCTTTACTCCCTCACTCCAGGAGCTACTGTCCCTGTGCTCAACCCTCCTCTGCCTCTTCCTGCATGGAGGTCCTGCTCCCCCCATGTCCTGAGACCCACAAAGGCCCACCAGCTCTGGCTTCTGTGTTCAAAAACGAACTCTCTCCTTTCTCTCTGGGGAAATGGCCATGCCCTGTAGGCAGCTCTTGGGAGACAAGCAGGGCTGAAATCTAACAAGAACTGAAGTTGTTATGACGGATATAACTGCAGTTTGAAAGGATTCCCTTCAATTTCTTAGCTGAAAGAGTCCTTGGCAATCTACTCACGTGCTTTTGGAGATTTAGTTGAAGGCTGAATAAATCTAAAACGCTACCTGAAGCAGATCAAAATGCTACACATAAAGCAGATCAAAGCGCACAGTGTCTCCTTAAGAGGGTGCTGCCTGCCCTTTCAGCTGACGTTTGAATCCCTAATGGGGCTTTTTGGGAACAATGGTTGTAAACAACTGATTACACCTTCATTCTAAAAGGAAACTGGTGTCCAAGTAAGGGAAGTGACTTATCTAAGGTCACACAGCCAGACAGTGGCAAAGCTGGGACTTGTGCCCAGGACTCCTGACCGCTGACGCATCGCTCCTGTGTCTGCCCCCAAATACCTGGGTTTTCTCTCTCTCTACGCCCAGTGCAGTCACCACCAGCTCTGCCTGCCTGGTAACGTAAGGAACGGTCATTCTGTCCCATAGTGCCCGAGTGCCTTTGGTCCCTTGGGAATAGGCAGGGGAATTCCCTGTCCTGCTTCATGCTGGAAGTCACCTCCCTTCTACCATTGTTAATTAAAAATATATATATATAACCCAATTGCTGCTGAGAACAAATGCAAAGGAAAAGGCAGAGACACGCTGCAGGTCTTGCTTGTTGCATGTTTTCATTTTTAATTAAATAAGTCAAGTAGGCCATCAGGAGAGGGGTTCACATTCTATTATGCAAAGCAGGCCCTGACTGCTGGTGGCTGCCAGCTCTCTGAAGGGCAGCCCCAGCATTTCCAGGAGACAGCGGATTGTCTGCGGCCACGGCAAGGACATCTGGGACAACAGTGACAGCAGTGGGGCTGGGAGCAATGTGGAGCAATGCCAGAGGCTGAGCAGAATGAACTACATGCTACACACACACACACACACACACACACACACACGTGGGCGTATATGTACATACGGTGGCTGTGTATGCCATGAAGGGGTGTCATACCATGCAGACATGAAACAGGACACAGGGCAGAGGTGTTGGCAAAAGGACAGTGTGCAGGACCCAGGCAGAAGCATGGGGAGCCAGGCGAACGTGGACCAGAAAATACAGCTGAGATGGAGACTTCAGGGGGTGCCCAGTTCAAGCCGATGGCAGAGGAAGCAGACCATGTGGGTCATTTCATTTCCCCAGCGAAGTACCTGATCTAGGTACCTGAGCTAGGCCCGTGAGGAGGTATCTGAGCTAGGCCCATGAGGAGGGCACCATGTCTGCAGCCTTGGAAACATGTACAAATTTGTCCCCCATACAGTTATGGGATGCCAAAGGACACGAGACCAAAGGATCTTGAAGCTCTTGAGACATGTGATGTTGCCAATTCTGCTTTGTGCTTTTGAGGTACAGAGCAGCTTCCACTATCTCTGAAACTGCAGCAAGTTGAGAGGTGATGTGGCTGCATTCAGGAAGCCCTGGACCTTCCCTTCCATCTGGCTGCGACTTATCCTAGAAGCTTCACAAGCAAACCCAATAACTCAGGACCCCTGGATTCCAGCAGATGGTCCTTCTATCAGCTTGTACGGATCAGTAAGACCCACCTGGCTTGTGCAGGCATCTGCTCCCACCACGCCCCCATTCTCTCTCTTTGCTTCAGGAATCAGCCCTTTGAGATCTGGCTTCGCTTTCAGACTTTGGGAATGGGGGTGGGAGGGGACTGCCTTGAGGACACAGCCATCCAGTCTTCTGCTCCTGTCCTAGCAAGGGACAAGCCCTACAGTTAACTGGTCTCCCCATGTTGCCCAGGCTGGTCTCCAACTCCTGGGCTCAAGCAATCCTCCCACCTTGGCCTCCCCAAATGCTGGGATTACAGGTGTGAACCACTGCACTGGGCCCCTACGGTCAATTAAAATAGGCCCTAGTATAGGGGAAGATGATTCAGGGCTATAGGACTTGAGGGTCGGGATCAGAACATTGGATGCTTCTATCTCCTCTACCACCCAGGCCAAGAATCACTCTTCTGGGAAGGACCTCCTGCTGGAGCTCCTTCCATTGCCAAACAGATGGCAGAGATAGATGTCATGTGATGCCTGGTGCCCTCTGTTCTGTGGGGTTTGGTCAGCAGCTGCCCCACTACACCAGCCTCCGGCAGCAGCTCCCAGGCTGAGGGTGCTAGCTGACAGGAAGCAAACTCGTCATTTACCATCTCTTTTTTGTTTAGTTATTTTCAAGTGCATGTATTGAAGAGGGACAAAAGCCTAAATCTGATTTACATTCCTCGGCTTTTGGAAAATAAACTCGGTGACCACCTGGGGTGTGTGAGACAGAGATGGGCTTCTGTGCACATCTGGGCTTCTCTTGCCCTCTCTATGGGGACCTGGGAATCCTGCCCACTAACTACTCCCAAGGACCCTCCAGGGCCCTCTTCCATTCCCCTATTTATGAACAGGTCCTGGGGGAAAATGGCAAGAGGCAGAGTGGGGACAGCCTGCGAGCATTGGACACTGCCCTATCTCACCAAGGCCTGGAAGGTTCTGAGCCATTGTTATAGGCTGGGCTGCAGAACTCATCAACAAGAAGGAACATGAGTAACGCTCATTGCTGAATGGTCCTCTGTGCTGGGGAGGCTGGCGGCCAGTGGAGAGAGGCCTTAGCTGCTCCCTCTGTCTCCAGGCAGGTGGGCACTTTGCAGGGGAAGGCTTCTGGCAGAGCAGCTGGAACAGAGGAGAAACCAGGGCTGGCCTCGCTGAAAAAGGAGGCCTGGCCCCCAGCGGTTCCACCTTCTCCATCCCAACTCCAAGCTGAAAACCGTGTCCACGTGGATGATTCCAACCACAACCACAGCGTGTCAAGCCAATAGTCACACCACAGTCCTGCCCCAAACCCCAAGGCTTCCCAGAGCATCACTGAGCCCCAAGGGATACGTTTCTAGGAAACACCCACCCACTTAAGTTGTGACTTAAACACCCAGGCAGAGATAATACAGCAGAAAGGGCCCTGATGTGGCATCTCAGATCAACATGAGAGAAACCAAGGGATCTCAGATCCTTTTTTTTTTTTTTTTGAGATGGAGTCTTGCTCTGTTGCCCAGGCTGAAGTACAGTGGCACGATCTCGGCTCACTGCAACCTCCGTCTCTGGGGTTCAAGTGATTCTCCTGCCTCAGCCTCCTGAGTAGCTGGGACTACAGGCGCACGCTGCCATACCTGGCTAATTTTTTTGTATTTTAGTAGAGATGGGGATTCACTGTGTTGCCCAGGCTGGTCTCAAACTCCTGAGCTCAGGCAATCCGCTCGCATTGGCCTCCCGAAATGCTGGGATTATAGGCGTGAACCACGGTGTTGGGCCATGATCTCAGATCTTAACGTCCAGGGGCCATTGTGGTGCTGAAGCTCGGGCTCATTCTCCTCTTGTGTTCTGAATCGTCTTCCGGTGTCCTTGCGTGAACGGAGTGTGTGAATGGTTTCTACCGTTATTTTGTTTTTCTTGATTTGGGTACAGCTTTGAGTCCCTGTAGATAAAAAGGTATCTTCTGTCTCTTCTTTTCACAAAATAAATAAAGTCAACTTGCAGTGTGCACATTGTCAACGTCCTGAGAAGTCCCAAGGGCCCATTTTTGGTACCATCCTCAGACAGCAGTGTGGGAAGCTTTGGCCCAGAGTAAGGAGGAGCGATAAAGTCTGCTGTCCACACTAGCAGGGCCCCAAGGAAGAGCCTCGGATGGAGGTGGCTGCCCCTCCCCAGTCCCAGCACCCCCCACCTCCACGTGGGGAACAGAGGTGGGAGCAGGCGGGAGGCTGGGGAAGAATGGCCAGCACTTCTGGGCCTGCCAGAAATATCCTGGCCCCACAGTCACGTTTTCAGAGCTGGTGTTCCTTTGAACTCTAAATTAGAACCATACCTCTGCACAGCTTACTCTTTGATTCTAAAACCAAGAGTACTGGGATGTTCAGGCAAAATAGCAAAAGAAAAGGAAAAAAAAAAAAAACCCAAGAGTGGAGACCTCCTTGAATGACTGGAGTCCACAGTGACAGAGACCCAGCAGCTCAAATGGGCTGTTTATAGCGAATCCCATGGGATGGATACCAGCCTCGTCTTCTCAAATCGTGGCTTCCTGCCAGGACGCACTCTTCCCTCCCCCACGGCAATGCTGGACTCAGATCCTGTGCTTTCCCATGTCTGTATTACTCAACCCAAAATGTAGCCCTCTGGGTTTACAATGGGCATAATCTGACATAGAAGTTGTCCAGGAAACCAGAAACAGAGCTGGGCAGCTGTTAGCAAACACTTGCAGCTCCTGCAAGCTCTGGATGCTGAGTTCTGCTCCTGGCTTTGCGGTGGGAGTGGGGATGGGCTTCTACTCTGGGTACACTTGCTGCTTGGTCCTGAGCCCCTGCCCACCCAGGAAACATATTAGAACGTGGGAAGGATTTTCAAATCCAGCTTCTTCTCAGGGAGAGGTGAGGGCAGAGAATCTCTGCTGCTTCTGGATATGAAGCAAGAACACTGTTGGCTTTGAGATTCATCCCACATGGGGTTCAAACAGAAAAGCCCGTAGGGCACTGTGGCCTGCCATGTGCCCACCTGTCCTCACTCCTTCTGGGAAGGCTCCTCCTCCTGCCCTCTCCCTCTGCTAGGAGCCAAGTGCTCCCTGCTGGTTTTCCACAGCCTCCCTCAGGCTCTCAGGCCTCCACTGCTTGGGAGAGGCAGAAACAAAAGCAAAACATCAAACAAGAAAGACACCAAGACATAAATAACTTAAAAACCCCCAGTGAAACACCCAGCACATCCTGCGTTGAGCAATACTCTTCCCAGAGCCCTAAGGAGGAATTCCAGGCACTGGCTGTAACCATGGGGACCAGCTGGCAATCTCTGTCCACGAGGGAGAAGGCGGGCTTCTCAGGGGACGAGTGCATCCCGGTGGGACTTCTCCCCTAAGGGCACTCTGTACTTTCCTCTTGGCCCTGCCCCACATGAGGCCTGGCTAGAAATGGAAGGCCCAGTGAGCTGCCTTTTGCCTCCAGGGACCACAGCTGCTTCTGCCTGCCAAGGCTGAGGCAGCCTTCAAATATAGACACGTTTGGGAGCCAGCCAAGCTGGACGGGGCCTTTGGCTGCACTATTTCAAAACATCCTGCCTGCCAACCTCGAGGATGTGGACGGGTCAGAGGAGGTAGCCACGAGAATCTAAGGTGGGCAGGGGCTTTGAATGCTGCAGTTCTGAATCCACTGTTCAGTACCAAACCTAGCTGGGAACTGTGTCACATCATGGTCCTTTAACGTGTTTCCTTCCCCTACCCTGCCTTCCAAATAAACCTACAGGCTCCTCTGAGGTGTGTGATACAGAAAAACCCTGTGAGCATAAGCAGCGAGGAAGCTTGTCTGCATAGATGTGTGTGCACCTGCGCCTTTATGATGCTTGTCTGTCCGTGTGTGGTATACATGTGTGTGCTTTGCAGCTCTATATGGGGCCCTGATTCATCAGTAACCAGCACAGCCATCCCATTCATGAAAACGCTGAATGGCTCTGTACTGGGCGGTAAACAGCCACTGTCGCCTCAAATGAGCCTCAAATGCCACCTTTGACACCCTGGGCTGTCCCGGCCCCTCCTCCAAGGATCCACCCAGATTTCAGACTTCACTATCCAGACAAGAAACGGTTAACACCAAATAAAGCAGGAGGTCTGACTGTCACTGGTCAGAGCCTTGCTCCTTCTGGTTATTAAATATTTGGACTCTGGCCTGCAGGGTCTCCAGGCACGAATGTGTTTCTGTGTGTGTGAGATTGAAGCTTGCCAACAGGCCCGGGCCTGCCTGGGCCTGCCCAGCAGGCTGCAGCCCCTTGGGTCTGGGTGTGATGGCCCTCAAGGGGTCGGGGCACTGTCATGTTCTCCATGATTAACCCTGGGGCCGCCGTTGCCGTGGGAGCGCTGGCTGGGGCCCTACTGCTACAGGAGACGCTGCCCGTTCACCACGCTGCGCACCCGCCCTCTGCGAGGGCTGCGGCAGAAAGGCGGTGCAGGCCTTTCAACAGGAGGGGCACACGGGGCCCCGGGCCCCCCTACGTGACCCAGAAGGTGCCCCGCTCCTCCAGCAGGCTGAGCGAGCGGTTGGTGAGGGCGGCGGCGTCCTCCGCCAGTTTGTAGCCGAAGAGGTGCATGGCGGTGCCGCAGGCGGCCTGCACCACCTGGGCCAGCTTGAAGGGCATGCTGAAGCGCCACTTCTCGAACTGCTCCGAGGAGTTCTTCTGCGTGGAGTAGATGCCGCTGCCGTCGTGGGCCGCCTGCGTGTTCTTCTGGATCCAGTCCTCTACCTGCGGGGTCAGGGGGATGCCGGCGAAGCGGTACATCTCGCGGGCCTTCTGCAGCGGACTGCGGGCCACGTCCTCGTAGCGCACCAGCATGTAGCGGCCCCGCAGCCAGGCGGGCTGCCGCAGCCCCAGCTCGGCGGACAGGCGGATGCTCTCGCAATTGCCCCGCAGCCTCTGCACCTCCTCCTCCCTCAGCTGATCCTGGCCCTCGTCGTCCAGCCACTTCTTCCAGGTCTTGTACTTGCCGGCGAAGGCCACCATGCGTGAGGCCAGCACGGCGCGGGGGTCGCGCACCAGCTGGATGACGCGCAGGTCCAGGCGGGGGTCCTCGGCCAGCGGCTGCAGGAACTCCAGCTGCCTCATGCGCACGGCCTTGAGGGCCATGTGGTCCTTGCGGCGGCAGGCCTCGGCGGCCAGCGTCACGTTGAGGGGGCCGCAGCGGCGGTTCTTGCAGTGGTACTTCTCGAAGACCTTCTTGACGAAGGGCGTGCAGACGGGGTCCTCGCACAGGGAGCGGCTGGAGCCGCGGCGGAACATGAACTGGGTCAGGTGGTCCTCGGGCAGCGGCGTGATGAAGGGCTCCAGCACGTACAGGTCGCACAGGAAGAGCTGCTTGAGCACGTCGCGGTACACCAGGGCCGAGCCCGCGGCGTTGGCACCCCCCGGCTCGAAGGACACCGTGCGCTCAATGTGCCACAGCGGCTCGAAGAGGTAGAAGATGTTGCCCTGTTGGTTGAAGAACTCGCCCACGAACGAGGATCCGGTGCGCGTGGTGGCCATGAGCAGCACGTGGCGCCGTGGCCCCGCCGCGGCCCGTCTGGGCGGCTCCTCCCCCTCTTCTCCCTCCTCCTCTTCCTCCCCTGCGGCCTCCACTGCTGGCTCCACGCCCAGCTGCAGGCTGAGGTTGTGGAGACGGCTCTTCAGCTGGGAGAAGGCTGAATCAAGCTCGCTCAAGGACAAGAGAGACGCGTTCTCAGCCAAGACCAGGGCTGGGTCGGTGCTGTTGGCCTCTGCCAGGGCTTGGGGGATCTGCTTCAGCCTGTCTGAGACCCTGTGAGGACAAAAGAAGACCAGGGTCAGTGGCTGGCTGGGGACCGCGCCTCCTGGGCAACCCTAAGCAGTCCTCCAAGCAGATCACCAAAGCCTGTCAGTTGGGTTTCCCCCAAAGCAGACTTTGAGGCAAGGATTTGTGTTCCAGTCATTTATTTGGGACATGATTACAGCAAGAACTGGGTGGGGAAGTAAGGCAGGGGAGGAAAGGTGTCCATGTAAGGATGTGCTGCCAGGAGCAGGTGTGGGCATCGGACGCTCAGTCTGATGGGGACCTGGGGGACATTTACTCCCTGGTGCTTCTGGCTTACCAGTGTGCAGGTAGAGAGGAAGCCCTCAGGTGCAGAGCTGTAGGCACTTGCAGTAGAACCCAACAGGCGTGAGCTGGAACAGTCCTTGCTCAGTGACCCAAATGGGGCATTGACATTATCTACTCTACAACCGAATCCCTCATCTACCCATCTTAGCTAATGCTTTCTGGCAGGGCTTGTGCCTGGGAGGAGAATAGGCTAAGCAATCTTTCTACATCTAACAGGCCCAGGGCTCATAGCTGTATGCTGCCAATTCGAAGGGGTAAGGGGGCATTCCCAGAGTAGCCTATTTGAGGGGCATGGCCCTGGAGTTGAGCAGTACACAACCTGGCAGCTGCACATGGCAGCCCTGCCCATCAGAGTACCTAAGTACTAGGACCTTGCCTTTCCATGGGCGCAATGACATCAAGACTTCTACAGGGGATGTGCTGCTAATGCAAGGCATCACTCTAGGCCAGGAAGTACATTAATAGTAATAGTCGCAGCCAGCAAATACTGGACACCAACTATGTGCCAGACACTGGGCTAGACGCTTTTACATTTTCTCATTTAATCTTTACAACAACGCTGGTCCCATCATTAGCCACATTTTACAGAAGAGGAAACGAAGACTCACAAATGGGAAGTATCTTGCCTCAACTTTCATAGTTGTAGAGGGCCACCACGGGGCACTCCAACCCAGGCTATCTGAGTCCAGAGCCCAAGTCTCACCCCTGTGCAGTCATGAGGACGTGTGCAGGACCCACTGCCTGGGACACAGGAGGGGCCTGGGGATGGCTTGTTGAACGAAGGCATTTGCAGGTCCACAGAGAGCCCTGCAGTTACCTCTCTGTCCCCACCCACCCCACCTTGAAAGGAAGATGAAGACTTGGGCTTGCAACCCTCACCTTGATATGATTTTATTTTCCTTTTCAATGAAGACAAAAGCTATCACCACAAAAACCAAGAAAAGGGCATATTTGCTCCTCATCTTCAGGCTGTGTACAAAGTCCCGACAGTCCTGGGGCAAAGTGAGTCCTTTCTCCATGGGGAAAGACGGGGCCATGGGGGCGCCTCAGGCTGGCCCTGGACACTCAGCTCAGGGGCATCACTCAGGACCTGGCTTGTCGTCTTCAGGTGGGGGACACCCTCGTCCTGCGGAGAGACAGGTGGTCAGAACACCCTTGTCTGTACACGAGGAATGCAGAGGAAGTTTCTCCACCAGACTTTTGAGGATCTCGGCCCTGGTTAGCAGCCAGGACCCTAGATCCACTCTCCAGACAGACTGTGCCCCAGAGAGACTGAAGGTCTCTTTAATAGGTCGTTTAAAATGCTAATGAATCATCAGGTTCATCCATCCCACCTCCATCAGCTTCTCCCTTGACCTCACACAGCAAAGGCATGTGTATGGAAAAGAATAGCCCTTGTAGCATAAATGTTTATAACGGCAAAAAAAGTGCAAACACCTGAACGAAAATGGTGGAGCATCCAGGTAATGGATTTTTGTGGCTACAAAGAATAATGAGGTGGATGTACAAACGTGAATGATGCAGAATATACATGAGAACACACACACACACACACACACACACACACACACTCTGTGTGGACCCTGTTCTTATGCAGGGCTGGGCTTCCCGACCTCAGCACTGTTGACATTTTCAACCATGTAAGTGGGGATTATCCTCTGCATTATAGAATGTTTGACAGCATCTTTGGCCTCTACCCAGTAATTGCCAATTTGGGTTGTTTGTTTTTGAGACAGGGTCTCACTGTGTTGCCCAGGCTGGAGTGCAGTAGCACGATCATAGTTCACTGCAGCCTCAACCTCCCAGGCTCAATTGATTCTTCCACCTCAGCCTCCTGAGTCACCACAAGTGCACGCCACCACACCCAGCTAACTTTTAAAATTTTTTGTAGAGATGGGGGTCTCACCATATTACCCAGCCTGGTCTTGAACTCCTGAGTTCAAGCAATCCACCTGCCTCGGTGTCCCAAAATGTTGCGATTATAGGCACGAGCTACTGCACCTGGCCCCTACTGATCATCTGTAACAATCAAAATATCTCCAGGCATTGTTAAGTGTCTCCTGGGGTGGGAAGGTGGGGGTGCCAAATCATCCCAGGTGGAGAACCTCCGATGCAGCAAGATCCCGTTTGGAAAAAAAATGCCAGGAAAAAACGTAGATGCAGGATACAAATGGACTCTGGCTGTAGGAAAACACAAGGACTTGTGACAATGGTTACCTCTAGAAGGGGGACAGGTAGATGGAGAGAGAAGGTGGTGTGAGTCTTATGTTTGCTGTGTAACACTGTGCATCATTACACATTTTACCATGTGTATGTGTAAACTGTAAAAAATTAACTAAAGAAAAATAATGTTAGCCGGGTGTGGTGGTTCATGCCTGTAATCCCAGCACTTTGAAAGGCCAAGGTGGGCGGGTCACCTGAGGTCGAGAGTTTGAGACCAGCCTGACCAACATGGAGAAACCCTGTTTTTACTAAAAATACAAAATTAGCTGGGCATGATGGCGGGGGCCTGTAATCCCCACTACTCAGGAGGCTGAGGCAGGAGACTCGCTTAAACTGGGAGGAGAAGGTTGCAGTGAGCCAAGATTGTGCCATTGCACTCCAGCCTGGGCAACAAGAGCGAAACTCTGGTCTCAAAAAAAAAAAAAAAAAAAAACCAGAAAGAAAGAAAAAGAAAAAAATATCATAGTGCATGAATTCCACCTAAATCCTTAATGTCGCCTCAGCCTTCGGGTCTCCACTTTCTAGGCAGCCTCCCCCAGGCTACGTTAGGGCTCCCTACAGCCCCACCACGGTACAAAGATGATCATGAGCACCTGGGATTTTGTCATAAAGCAACAATTGTTCAACCCTGAACATCCCTTCAGGGAGGACAGGGAGTTTGTCTGGGCCCCTCACTGTCAATTCTGGGCCAGGCAAGAGATACACAGATAGATAAAGGAAAAACTGACTCTTAACTAAAATAGTATGTATTATTATTGTTATTTAGAAACAGGGTCTTGCTCTGTTGCCCAGGGTGGCCTCAAACTCCTAGGCTCAAGCAATCCTCCTTTCTCAGCCTCTGGAGTAGCTGGGACTGCAGGTGTGCCACTGGTGTGCCACTGCACTTGGCTATAAAGTTGTTTACGGCTGGAGTGAATACAGCATTGCCGATGGAGCCTGAATCACCGTTTCTTTCATTCATCCTCACCACCAGCGGCAGCATCCACACACACCCTGTTCTGCACCAGGACCCCATATTCCTGCACAGCCCCCACTTCTGAAAGTCCATCCATTTTCTCCAGAAGGTCATGCACAGGGTACAACCTGCTCCAGCTGGGGGTTTGGAAACATCTTACTGTGACCTCGTACAGGGCACGCAGGGCCACCGTTGCTCACTGCTACTGCCTGTCCCTCTTTTGGAAAAGATGAATATTTTTTCCGCAAGGGAAGGGGCTGATGTTGATGTAGGGGAGTGGGAGGGCAGGAAGGAGGGTCTGGGGGCTGCATTTCCATCATATAATAAAGTGGCTTCAGGGACAGCCAGAAGTCTGTCCTCTGGGGAAAGCAGTGAGGTCAGCGTTCCAAATGTGGGTGAGCAGGTGGGCACTCTGGCAGCTGGGGTGGGGGCCCCCAGGCTCAGGTGGGGCAGAGGGAGGTGCGGGGGCCTCCTAGTGTGAGTGGTTAGAGAAAGGCACAGAAAAGAGAGTCTATAGCCCCTGCCACCATTTTTTTTTTTTTTTTTTTTTTGAGACAGAGTCTCACACTGCAACCCAGGCTGGAGTGCAATGGTGCAATCTCAGCTCACTGAAACCTCTGTCTCCTGGGTTCAAGCGACTCTTGTGCCTCAGCCTCCTGAGTAGTTGGGATTACAGGCATGTGCCACCACTCCCAGCTAATTTTTGTATTTTTTGGTAGAGATGGGGTGTCACCATGTTGGCCAAGTTGGTCTCAAACTCCTGACCTCAGGTGATCTGCTTGCCTCAGCCTCCCAAAGTGCTGGAATTACAGGCGTGAGCCACCATGCCTGGCCTAGGACAGCAAACACCAGAGGCAGGGAGAAAAGCACAGTGCTGAGTTCTTTCAGGGCAGTGACCATCTGGTGAGTGCACACCACGTGCCAGGCCCTGGGCAGATGCCAGCCCGATCTTCCAGATGCTGGCTGGGATGTGGACTCCTACCCCACCTATAACTATGATACATATGATACAGTCCTCAAATCACGGTCCCCCTTCAGTCTCACATCCCTACCTGCCTGCCACCTCCCAGCTGTCTCATCTGGCTTCTGCCCCCAACCTTCCACAGAATAATGCTCCCGATGGTGTCCACAATCTCCTGAAGCCCTAGTGTGGCTAGTGTGGGCTTCTCACCCTCCATGCTGCCTCACCCACTCCCTCCCCACTGAGGCCCACACTCCTGCTGGCCTCCCCACTCCCCTTCTGCTTCCCTGGCTTCCTCAGATGGGATCACATATGGGCACGCTTGCCACCCAGACAGGGGAGCACCTGAGCACGTGTTAAAACTGTGCTGCCGCCCAGCTTCTCAGCCACGTGGGAACTTCTTGGAGGCACAGACAATAAGGCAGCTCCTGCTTCAAACACTCCATGCACTACTTGATAAAACACAAACCCTCTAAGGACCTTTGAGATCCAGACCCTGCTCAACCCTCCTGCCTCTTCTCCCAATACCCCACCCTGGCCCTTCCTGCGACTCCCCACCTGGGTGCTTCTGCATTGGCTGGCTCCTTCTAAGCAATCAGGATTCAGCTCAAATGTCCCCTGCTCTGGAGTACTTCCCTGACCCCTGACCGAATGTGAACCACCCCCATCACTTTCCCTCCAGGCACCCTGCTTTACTCCCTTCATAGATGGAAATTCGCTTGCTGATGGCCCCTCATCCCCCAGTATGATGGCTCCAGGAGAGCAGAGCTTTATCTGTCTGGTCTACCCTTGCATCTCCAGTGCCCAGAATTATACCTGGCACAGAGCGGATGCTTCATAAATACTTGCTGAATGAATGAAGGAATGAAGGAATGAA